>OZ012741.1:631198396-631225714 GCA_963859935.3 Lathyrus sativus | reverse complement strand
TTCACTACTCCCTAATTTTTTAGGATACATACCTTAGAAGATTTGGATGCTTTAGTTATACCATTTTTCTATGTTTGAAACCACGTCAAATGTTGGACATTAGGAATGTTGGCTTCTCAAATTCAAAGCAAATAAAGACATTGCAACATGGCTATTATGATAGTTTACAAATGTTAAAACAAACATACTAGTTTCGCTCTCTATCTCTTGAACCTTCTTAGATAAACTATTCTTACCATCTCTCTCCAACTTCTTCAATTTTATCACAGTTGGTTCTTCATACCACTTCAGTACGACAATATGAAACTTACAAAAAAAGGAAAATGAAAGGGTTATCAACCCCTTTAAGGAAACATAATAATAATTGACACAATTTAAAGAGAAACTTCTTGCACTAATTACCAATCAAATAGTATGAGTGATTTATTGAAGAGGATGAACTCTTTACAGAAAACAGTAAAGGGCAAAGAATGATTATTTGCAATGATCTTGGAAATAATGAAAACAGGCCTACAAGATATGGGGAGAAAGTTCAACTTTTCACTTATTCCACATCATTTCTCATCCCTCTGACCCCCTCCCCCCCCCCCCCCCTTATATCCTTACTAATTGACATACTTTTGTTGTGTTTCTTCTCTCTCATGTTACGCCTCACTTCCATATTTTATGGATCACACTTCCTTTTATCATTCGTCTTATTTTCTGTCTTGTTATCATCATTAGCTCTATTAGTGTTAACCTCCTTTTTGATAGAAAATTGTCATGTTCTTTTCCTTCGTCTTCATCTCTTTTTTTAGAGTCTTCTACTTCTTCTTCAATCTCAGTTTTTCATTTTTTATTTTATGATTTAGTTTTTGGGTTAATTGAAATATTGGTGACATGGATTTGATATGAAGTTAATGGTACTGAATTTTTATTTTGTATTTAATTTTTATTTTTTTGTTTTGTTTTATGCTAAAATTTTATTTTATTACAAAAAAGATTAGGCGTGAGATTTTACATGTGTCGGTGATCCTTAAAGCTACAAATCTGTACCACCCAAAAAAGTTGGTTTGGGGGTGTTCAAATGACCAAAAAAAGTTTTTTGATCCACAATTCCTCCGTCATTTTTGGAAATTTATTGTTAATGAATTATGCCCTATTATCAGTCACGATGGATTAAGGAACTCTGAACAGTGCTTATAAATTTTTCTTGAAAATTTTTAAAACATTTGTCGTTGTGATTTTTGCCAATGCTTCGACCTCAATCCATTTGTGAAGTAGCCAACAGCTACGATTAAGTACCCGAGTTGGTCGGGGGCTAAGGCGAAGGATCCGATGAGGTATATTCCTCATTTCTTGAAAGGCCAATGTGAGTTAAGGACGTGTAGTTCGATGGATGGGGCGTTAAAGACGCCACCGTGCCATTGACACTTATCATCTTTCTTGACGTATTCTCAGGAATTTTGGGCCATGGTTTGCCAAAAATATCCTGCTATAAGTGTTGCACCCCAAATTTTGACCACTTAGATCTTTATCATCATTCTAGGTTCATCTTCATTTGTTTATCTATCCTTAACCTATTTCAAGTTTGTCTTTGTCGAGATACAGGTGAATTAGGGTTCCGTATAGTCAAGAATCGAGGTTTCGATGGTTTAATCAGTCAATGTATTGGATTGATTCTCCATGAAACAAGTTTCCACATCATCAAAGATACCACATTGGGTCAAGTATGAATCCAATTTGAGGTTGTCACTCGAAGATCAAGAACAGTGCAAACCAGGACACCCAATTAGGGTTGCTGATCGGAAAAAGTTAATTGTAGTTTGACTTTTGATTTAAAGGGTGTTACAATGATGGGATCATGGTTCATGAAGTTCGTATGGATTAGTGAAGTCCATTCAAGAAGTTTCAAGGCCTCAGAAGACCCGGAACGTCAACAGTCGATCCGGTAGTTATCGATCGATCGTTCATTTGACCGAAAAGTCAACTCCTTGACCATAAGGAATTTGACCTCAAAGTTTGACTCAAATATGTTACTAATACATATTACACATATCCATGAAGTTTCATGACCATTGGATCAAGGATTGAGGAGTAATCAAAAAAAAATCGGGAATTAGGGTTTTGAAAGGGGCAAGACCATAACTTCCTAACCACACATCCAAATGAGGTGGTTTAAAGCTTGTTGGAAAGGTCTTGGCAAGCCCTACAAAAGTGTAAAACTGACTCATGGGAAAAAATGCATATATTTGGCGTTATAGCCAAAATCATCACAAGAGGAAGAAAACACATAGAAAAATTCTAAGTTTCTGGCCTTTTTAGGCATGTTTTCAGCCAACTTTGAGGAGTTTTTTGGCCTAGTTCCACTTGGAATCTGAAGATCATGAAAACATGAACGTTTTAGAGCTCCATGAGGGCTTTCCAAAAATTACTAGAAATCCTCCATAGCCCTTATGATTTGAGAGTTTTGAATCCAGCAAGATGGAGTCCCAACACTTGAATGCACCATTTCAACTTTTTCACAAATTCACTTTTCAGCCACTTGAATCATTCTCAACCATTTGATCATGTTTTAATCTAAAAATTAGAGAGGTTGATGTTTATAAATGCAAAAAGAATGAGGATTTGGTATACATTGCAAGTTGCAAGACAAATTGTAATATTTTAATCAAAAAACAAGAAGAAAGAGAAACTTTTTGATGAGGTAACTTGCAGCTGTAGCTCCTTACACTCTAGCCTCACTTCAGTCACCTCCATGTCCTTCATACCCCTTGATTTATGTATCACATTGAGCCAAGGAGTTGAAGGTACAGCTGCCACAAATATTGAATGGATTTTCTTCCAAAAATCTCCCTCCAAGACCACAACCCAAAATCTGCCCCAACACCTCTCATGACCTATAAATGGAGGTTTCCTTCCACTCTTTTAAACATACCAGAGCTATACAAAACACCATAAACACCCAACTCTCACTCTTTCCCTCTTTGCTTGAAAGTGAAGAAATTCACAAAACCACCAAAATGGCCTCTTTGCATTTTTCACACCAGCATCATTTCCAAACATGAAACCATCATAAAAACCATATACACAAACTTAAAATGACCATTTGAAGCTATTCCCACCATTAGTTTCATCAAAAAAAGCCATAAATTAAAAAGTCAACTTCTCTCACACCATAGTTTGACTTTTTTGCTTGAAATGGACCAATTCACTACATAGATCCATTTCCATCATTTTGACACTTTGTATACCTCATATTCATGCTATATTAGGTATCCATGACCTCAAACAACAGCTGGAAGTCTATTTGTGAGATCTGTCCACAAGATTACATTCTTTCTTCAAGAAGAAGCAATTTTACAAGCTTGTTTAAAGGGAAGGAATTATTGATTTTTTTTGCAACTAGACTACAAGAGGTAACTGATCTTAGGGGCTGGGTTTGTCAACTCATTATTTCTAAGTTTAGTCTCTCATTTTCAGGGGGTTGGTTTTGCTTTGTTGGTTTTTTGAAGTAGGTAACCAATCTGGTCTCCCATCAGGACTTTGTTGTGGCTGCTGCTTGATGTAAAGTAGGATCATATCTTGCTTGCATTTTTGGACTAGATTAACTTGTTGTCATGTGTGTATAATTGAATTTATGATCCGACTTGGTTTCAAGCACCAGTGACTTAGTGAGATGTTGACTTTATATTGTGCTAACTATCCACAGATTGTTGGGAGGTTGGTCAGCCTAGAACTCTCATCAAATTTTCCATTGGCCTTTTAAATTTATACAGGTCAGACTCATGGCATGTTTGTTACGTTATTTTGGTCTTTGAAGTTTACACTTAGGTTCATACTAGCTGTTAAATTGTTGGTGAATTTATTGGTGCATAGAATTCTGTTAACATATTGCTTTAGGGTTTGCTAACCTCCAAATATCATCAAGTGTCCATTTTCAATCATTTGCAATGTGTGTGTGTGTGTGTTGAGTTCATGATCAATGTTAGTGAACATTGCTTTGCCTTTAAGTTACTTGTTTTAACTTGGTCTAGATGCAAGTCTTTTTTAACAAATTTCACCATTTGCAACTCAACAACCATTTTGTGATTCAGTAGGAATTTGTTTTCTTCCTTTGAATTTAATCATTGAGTTTTGCTTTTCAAACTTCAGCAGACCTGTATTGGTCTTGAACTCACCCTTTTTGATCATCTTGTTTTGGTTAGGTCCAACTCTTGTTCTTGAATGCAACTCACATGCCATTACTTTGTTCTATTGTCTTTTGAATTAAACTTTCTGCTGAAAATCAGTCTATATCATGTTTGAAACTTGAGCAGGCATTCACTTGTGTATGTTTGCATCTGTTTTGATCTTTGAATGTCAAGTTGCATCTCAAACCCATAGCTAGCATGTTCTATCGTGTTTTGATGTATGAGAGGTATTTCAAAAAATGGTTGATACCATTGCAATCCTAATGAAAAAGCAAGCATGATGGACTTTTATTTTGTCAAAATTGGTTAAGAATTGGTAAAGTTGGATTGAAACCGTTTTTGAAGTTGTTACTTGGTTTTGTCTTGACAAAATGCCCAAAAAAATGTACCCCTTTAGTATAACATTAAATGGGGTGGCTTGATACAACGGATGCATCGCCACCCCAGTGGTTATTGCCTTGCCTTTAAGAACTTGCCATGCCCTGTGACACGAGCTCGACCCTCAGCGAGGGCAATTTTTTGTTTATTTTGTGATTTTTCATGATTTTAGTATTTTTTTTGCTTCCTTTTCTATTATAATTCACATGCATGAGAGTGGTTGAGTTGGTATGATTTTGTGCCCATGACCCCAAGGATAACTATCTGTGGCAATGGAGACGGTGGTGAGGCGGAAAGTCCGGTGACCGGGAACCTCTGTTTCTTTCTCCTTCGAGGCAGCGTCGTTACCCTCTCCCAGGTTATTCGGTTCTGTGAATATCATAAAATATGAAATTGTAATAAGTAATTAACTTTTATTACATTCCGTAATTAACTTTATAAAACTATTTTCATTAGAAATGAGAATATCATTGGTCCCATGGTCTAGCGGTTAGGACATCAGACTCTGAATCTGGTAACCCCGAGTTCAATTCTCGGTGGGACCTTAAATAAGATAAATGTTTTTAGAGAAATCATTATTTATTTTTGTTTGATTTTTCTATTTTTTAACATTAGAGAAACAACAAAAAATAAGCTATCCTTCATTTTATATGCTCATACATTATATCAGAAAAATCATTATTTTTTCTATAATTTTTAACATTAGAGAAACAACAAAAAAAAAAAGATATCCTTCTAATCAATGTGGACAAAATCATGAATAATGATATAATATATCAGGAGTATTGTAATTAGAAGGCAGAAAAGAGAAGATCAACATTAAAAGTAAAATCAGACATATTATTTTATATACGCAAAATATTTTTTTAGTCCCGTAATTTGTAACCATGGTTCATTTTAATCTTTTAACTATACAAATTAAAATACATTAGTCCTTTTCATCTATTTTGTTAGTCAAATTCTGTTAATAAACTATGTGGCAGTGACATGGAATTGCCATGTGGATTTGATCAAATTTTATGATAAAGTTAGCTTTGGAAATCACTAAAAAATATTTCAGGATTTTTAAGTGTTGTTCTTAATCATATTCATCAAACTCACGAACTTTCCCAATTTCCCAAACCCAAAAACTCATTGCAAGCCAACAAATATAATGAACTTCAACAAGAGCTTTAGAGAAGTGTATGCGCCAACTATGATTAGTCATTCCTCTATATATCTTTAAAGTGAGCTTTCACTACTCCCTAATTTTTTAGGATACATACCTTAGAAGATTTGGATGCTTTAGTTATACCATTTTTCTATGTTTGAAACCACGTCAAATGTTGGACATTAGGAATGTTGGCTTCTCAAATTCAAAGCAAATAAAGACATTGCAACATGGCTATTATGATAGTTTACAAATGTTAAAACAAACTTACTAGTTTCGCTCTCTATCTCTTGAACCTTCTTAGATAAACTATTCTTACCATCTCTCTCCAACTTCTTCAATTTTATCACGGTTGGTTCTTCATACCACTCCAGTACGACAATATGAAACTTACAAAGAGAGGAAAATGAAAGGGTTATCAACCCCTTTAAGGAAACATAATAATAATTGACACAATTTAAAGAGAAACTTCTTGCACTAATTACCAATCAAATAGTATGAGTGATTTATTAAAGAGGATGAACTCTTTACAGAAAACAGTAAAGGGCAAAGAATGATTATTTGCAATGATCTTGGAAATAATGAAAACAGACCTACAAGATATGAAGAGAAAGTTCAACTTTTCACTTATTCCACATCATTTCTCATCCCTCTGACCCCCCCCCCCCCCCTTATATCCTTACTCATTGACATACTTTTGTTGTGTTTCTTCTCTCTCATGTTACGCCTCACTTCCATATTTTATGGATCACACTTCCTTTTATCATTCGTCTTATTTTCTGCCTTGTTATCATCATTAGCTCTATTAGTGTTAACCTCCTTTTTGATAGAAAATTGTCATGTTTTTTTCCTTCGTCTTCATCTCTTTTTTTAGAATCTTCTACTTCTTCTTCAATCTCAGTTTTTTATTTTTTATTTTATGATTTAGTTTTTGGGTTAATTGAAATATTGGTGATATGGATTTGATATGAAGTTAATGGTACTTAATGTTTATTTTGTATTCAATTTTTATTTTTTGGTTTTGTTTTATGCTAAAATTTTATTTTATTACAAAAAAGATTAGGCGTGAGATTTTACATGTGTCAGTTAATCCTCAAAGCCGCAAATTTGCACCACCCAAAACCTGATCAAAGTCAAAGAGGAAATGAGTAGAATTGGGCTAGGTATAACCACTTGTGCTTTTGGCTGAATTGAAGTTGTGGGCACAATTTACAATTGCCCACTCTTAGGTAATTTTATAGAACTTTCATTACAGACATATATGAATAAGAAAAAATGTTTGGTTGCATTAAAAGGACAACATGTTCATAATGATTGTTCTGTTCCAGAACCAGAAATATGTAGAGTCATGGAAGTTCATATATTGCATTGAGGGATCGTGTGATATGCCCATAGCACATGCGGGTGTTCATCTGCCTAGTTTCCCTAGGTGTCATCTAGCCTCTTTTTCAATCCTCTAACCAATACCCGATTAGCGGCTTCCGCTTGGTCGTTGGTTTGGGAGTGTTCAAATGACCAAAAGTGTTTTTTGATCCACAATTCCTCCGTCATTTTTTGAAATTTATTGTTAATGAATTATGTCCTATTATCAGTCACGAAGGATTAAGGAACTCTGAACAGTGCATATAAATTTTTCTTGAAATTTTTTAAAACATTTGCCGATGTGATTTTTGCTAATGCTTCGACCTCAATCCATTTTATGAAGTAGCCAACAGCTACGATTAAGTACCTGAGTTGGTCGGGGGCTAAGGCGAAGGGTCCGATGAGGTATATTCCTCGTTGCTTGAAAGGCCAATGTGAGTTAAGGACGTGTAGCTCGATGGATGGGGCGTTAAAGACGCCACTGTGCCATTGACACTTATGACATTTCTTGACGTATTCTCTGGAATTTTGGGCCATGGTTGGCCAAAAATATCCTGCTATAAGTGTTGCACCCCAAATTTTGACCCCTTAGATATTCATCATCATTCTAGGTTCATCTTCATTTGTTTATCTAACCTTAACCTATTTCAAGTTTGTCTTTGTCAAGATACAGGTGAATTAGGGTTTCGTACAGTCAAGAATCGAGGTTTTGATGGTTTAATCAGTCAATGTATTGGATTGATTCTCCGTGAAACAAGTCTCTACATCATCAAAGATACTACATTGGGTCAAGTATGAATCCAATTTGAGGTTGTCACTCGAAGATCAAGAACAGTGCAAACCAGGACACCCGATTAGGGTTGCTGATCGGGAAAAGTTAACTGTAGCTTGACTTTTGATTTATAAGGTGTTCCAATGATGGGATCATGGTTCATGAATTCATATGGATTAGTGCAGTCCATTCAAGAAGTTTCAAGGCCTCAGAAGACCCGGAATGTCAACAGTCGATTCAGTAGTTATCGATTGATCGTTCATTTGACCGAAAAGTCAACTCCTTGACCATAAGGAATTTGACCTTAAAGTTTGAATAAAATATGTTCCTAATGCATATTACACCTATCCATGAAGTTTCATGATCATTGGATCAAGGATTGAGGAGTAATCGAAAAAAATCAGGAATTAGGGTTTTGAAAGGGGCAAGGCCATAACTTCCTAACCACATATCCAAATGAGGTTGTTCAAAGCTTGTCGGAAAGGTCTTGGCAAGCCCTACAAAAGTTTAAAACTGACTCATGGGCTAAAAATGCATATATTTGGAGTTATAGCCAAAATCATCACAAGAGGGAGAAAACACTTAGAAAAATTCTAAGTTTCTGGCCTTTTTAGGCATGTTTTTAGCCAACTTTGAGGAGTTTTTTGACCTAGTTCTACTTGGAATCTAAAGATCATGAAAACATGAATGTTTTAGAGCTTCATGAGGGCTTTCCAAAAATTACTAAAACTCCTCCATAGCCCTTATGATCTGAGAGTTTTGAATCCAGCAAGATGGGGTCCCAACACTTGAATGCACCATTTCAACTTTTTCACAAATTCACTTTTCAGCCACTTGAATCATTCTCAACCATTTGATCATGTTTTGATATGATAATTAGAGAGGTTTATGGTTATAAATGCAAAAAGAATGAGGATTTGGTATACATTGCAAGTTGCAAGACAAGTTGTAATATTTTAATCAAAAAACAAGAAGAAAGAGAAACTTTTTGATGAGGTAACTTGCAGCTGCAACTCCCTACATCTAGCCTCACTTCAGTCACCTTCATGTCCTTCATACCCCTTGATTTATGCATCACATTGAGCCAAGGATTTGAAGGTACAGCTGCCACAAATCTTTGATGAATTTTCTTCCAAAAATCTCCCTCCAAGACCACAACACAAAATCTGCCCCAACACCTCTCATGACCTATAAATGGAGGTTTTCTTCCACTCTTTTAAACACACCAGAGCTTTCCAAAACACCATAAACACCCAGCTCTCACTCTTTTCCTCTTTGCTTTAAAGTAAAGAAATTCACAAAACCACCAAAATTGCCTCTTTGCATTTTTCACACCAACATCATTTCCAAACATGAAACCATCATAAAAACCATATACACAAACTTAAAATGACCATTTGAAGTTATTCCCACCATTAGTTTCATCAAAAAAAAGCCATAAATTAAAAAGTCAACTTCTCTCACACCATAGTTTAACTTTTTTGCTTGAAATGGACCAATTCACTACATAGATCCATTTCCATCATTTTGACACTTTGAATACCTCATATTCATGCTATATTAGCTATCCATAACCTCAAACAACAACTGGAAGTTGTCGCACCCTAATTTTTGACCTTAAGATCCCACCTCCTCGTGTTGATTCTTGCTTGTTTTATTTTATTTTTGTGTACATGTTTATTATGGCTAACCAACTTGTGTAGACGCAGTTATTCCAAGTGGACCAACATTCATTCTCACGAGGAGTTAAACATAGTCATTTAGGGGTTGATCTTGGCTTTATGGCAAGAAGAATTTCAAGTCGTATCCCTTTTCCAAAGGACCCCTCAGGATGTGGGTCATGTTTTAAAAGAGGTTTGAGTTCCCGTCCTGGAGGCTCCGAAGCCTTGATGGTTAAGATTCGATTCGAATTTAAGCGCTAAGTTCTCAAAATAAAGGGATATGGTTTATGAAGGATTGTTTTGATTCATTTTCTTTTGCAAATTCCAAGTTTAAGGTTCAAGCCTAATAGTGTTCCATATTCAAGTATTCAAGTCCGAAATTTCAAGTTAAAGGAGATTCCACAAAGAGTATCACTCTTCCAAGACACAAACGAAAGGATGAAGTCAAATGCAATGCTCCGTTTTCAAAACTATCTGGAGGTTTCAAAACTTTAAGTCAATTCAAATAAAGCTCAAGGTGTAAGTAGTCAAAATTCATTACAAACAAGAGATTGAACTTATGCTTAAACTCAAGAACATTGGCATTCACCCAAGTCCAAGTCCGCCACAGAGTTCATGTTCATTTCCACTTCCAAAATATGTGTGAAGGTTCAAATATAAGCTAATTCATTAGATTCAAACATGGAGATCCAATCATAAGTGTGCTACAAAGATTGTTTCATAAAGTATAAAATTACAAGGTAAACCAATCTTATAACAGAGTTGTTGAAATTTCAAGGCCGCAAAGTCAAAATTCAAAGTAGATGCATGCTCCACCAACCATTCACGTCCTGATGGCCAAGAGGATGCCTTCACCAAGAGCCGTATGTTTCTGCAAAAATCAACAAATCATAACATGTCAAAATTCGGACAGAACCGGCAGTAGGAGAAGAACACACAGTCATTCTCAGGATACACAGAAAATCCACACGACCCTTAACAACTTCCAACAATTAGAACCATAAACTACTGCTACTCATTTGCAACCTCAAGCTTCAGAGCTTCCGTTTCGATAACATCCCGCCTACACTTGCAACTTCTTCTAAGCCTGGTACAGAGCAGCAACACCATGTCACACAGTCACACCGACGAAATCTTCTGCACTTCTCTGTCACCTCAAAGCTTTGGCTCCACCGCCGTAAACATCGGTCAAAACACCGGCAGCCTACCTGCATTTTAGACAGAATTGGCGTCATAAAACAAGTCTTCGAAGAAGAAACCAATTGATATTATTGAAATAATTTGAGTACACAGTTAAAACCACACTAACCTCCTGCAGCAACCAGCCCATAAGAAGTAGGGCGAGACATTCAAAATGTTACCGTCGTCGGAGTTCAAGCATACTTACGGTGGAAGTTCTAAAAGCCAGTTAAGTTGGAAACACAGGCATACAGGCCATTGCTATCGGATAGGGTTGACCTGCATTACCTGAAATATGAAGCAATATAATCAGTTAACATGAAGACGAAACCGTCAGCAATAAACCACATAATCATTTCCAGGTACTCATAACAGGTTTTCCAAGGAAATACGGACACGACCAACATGATATTACAAGCAAGTTACCTGAGAACGACATCTTGGCTTTCACCATCTTCAACAGTCTTATGGTTTTCCAGGTGTCATACCCTAAATTTGTCCTACCCTTTTTGTAAATATTTTTGCATTTATTGTTTTGTGCCGTTTAGACACGTGCCCACCTGAAATTGGACGTTTTCCAAATTTTATCTATTTTGTCCAATAAAAGTGTGGCACGTGGCCTGAGGGGGGCATTTTGGTCATTTTGATTCCATTTTCATTTTCCTATTTTTCTTGCAATTTTTACCCTTTTATTCTTTTTTTTTATTTTATCATTTATTTAATTTAATTAGGTGTGGATTTAGTTATTTGAATAGTTCTTTTTTTATTTACTAGATAAATATTCTATTTTTATTATTAGATTTTATGGTAGAATTAAGTTGCTTTGGTCTATTATTTATTTCAATTAGGGTAGAATAGTATTTTTTTTATTTTTTTTATTTTTAAAAAAAAATAGTAGTTTACTAAGTTTTTCTTTGATTTTTATTTTTAAAAAATAGACTTCTTTTATACAGTTATTAGACTTATTAGATTAGTAGATAATTATCTTTTCTTTTAGATTAATATTGACTTTTTTTTAGTTTGTTTTTTTTAATCAAAGTATTTATAGTTTAGTTTTGTTTTATTTATTTTATTAAATTATTATTATTAATTATCTCCTTTTTACTTTATTCAGATTTAAGTTAATTAGGTTTTTTTTATAGATTTTATTAGTTAATTAATAATAGTCAGATTTTGTGTTAATCTTTTAACTCTTGGTATTTTATAAGTCTTTTTCATTTAATGAAGTCAGTTGTTTTATTAATT
Source organism: Lathyrus sativus (assembly GCA_963859935.3). Taxonomy (NCBI): domain Eukaryota; kingdom Viridiplantae; phylum Streptophyta; class Magnoliopsida; order Fabales; family Fabaceae; genus Lathyrus; species Lathyrus sativus. The sequence continues at coordinate 631,213,795 of OZ012741.1, read as the reverse complement.
CATCTTTAAATTAATAAGATTCCAATGGGATATTTTGCTGGTCCACTATTCTGTCATGCAGGCCCATTAGGTCATGATTTCGCCACTTGTCAGCAGGCTATAAAGCCTAGTGTCTCCTGCATTAAAGGGACACGTTTCCCCAGCACTGAGTCCCTAGCTCTACAACCTCCACCTCAAACCCTAATCCCCAACACTAAACCTAGCTGACACGTAACCCTAAACGGCGCCACCTAACCCTAGTTCACATGCAAACCCTAAAACGTCTTCGCCGGCAAAATCAAACACAGATCAATCCACACCGGAATATCCGCCGGAAAACTCATACGAGTTCTTCACGTTCTTCGTGTTCACCATCATTTCCAGTTTTTGTCCATGAATCTTCATAGTTTTTTCCAGAAACCCGCCCATACTCATCAACCTTCATAATATTCTTCATGTTTTCATCATCCGTTTCCAGAGTTTCCCAGATTCATCATCTTTGTTCATCGTTTTGTTCATCATCCTGTCCAGAATTCCTAGAAAACTCATCAAACCTTCATATGAAACACTCAAATCTTCAAACAATATTTCCCAGATCCAAAACTCCAGATCTACCCAGATTTCATCAAACTCACCTGCAAACAATTCAAAAATCTCACATGAATCAACAATCGTGTTCTTCCACATGCGAACCACGATTCATTATTATTTTCCAGCATAAACATCCATAGATCTCGAACCAACTTTAATCACTCAACATGAATAAACCTCAACCTCCAACCAAACTCATGAACCAAACACGAATCAACAATGTCATCGAACAGCCAAAACGCTTTTCCAAATCTCCTTCGAACCTCACACGATCTACATGCAAAACATCCAATCGAACTGATATCGCTCAACAGATCCTTCACCGTCTCCACATGCAACTCAGATTTGTAAACTCACCTTCATCCGATCAACGAACACACTTCCAACACCGCTCTTCAACAAACCTTCAGATTTTTGAAGTTCATCCAACAACATGCATTTTCAGATTGTCACGTCCATCATCTACTTCGCCAAAACTTCACAACATCAATGAAGTTCCATCTTCGTCATCCTCCGTGCGAGAAGAGATTTGTGATATGTTTTTGTTTCTGAGTTTGATTTGGAAGTTTAGAGAATGTGTTGGATCATTAGAGGCTAAACGAAAAGGGTTTGAGACGGAGGAAGATGAGAGGGTGACATCGGCGCCGGTGGAGGTTGAACAAAGTGAAGGAAAGAGGATTAGGATTTTGCTGATTGAGGAAGAAGACGCGTGAAGCTTCTGGGCGGGTTAGTGGGCTTTGTGGCCCACCCGTTTTAGGATTCACACCCGCATTACACATTGTTGCACCCCCTCTGTTTTTACCTTTCTTTTTTTTTTTTTTACTTTGTAATTTATTTTTGAACATATTTTTCAGATTTTTATTTATAGTATTATTTTTTTTCTACTTAGAATATTATAGTATGTATTAAAAATATTTTCAAACTCATTTTCAAAATATTTTTTTTCTAGTCTTTATTTAAATTTATTTTTCATTACTAAAATATTTTCTTTTCAAACTCGTTTTTTCAAAACTAATAGTTTTTCTAGTATTTATTTAAATTTATTTTTAATTACTAAAGTAGTTTCTTAAATCAAATCATGAGAAACTAAATCCTTGAAGTCTAGCACTTCTTGGATTGTTGGACAATCATTATTGAGGTGCACACCTTAAATAATGTATTATTCAACTTCTCATTTTTAAAATACTCTCTTTTTGAACAAAGAAATATCATAAGAATCTAGCATTCTGTGTGATATTTCCTTTTTTCATCCAAACATTTTCGAATGAAAAAGGTGTTGTCGAGATCTAGCATCACGATAATTCTCCGATTAATTGGTTGTGAGGTCGACGTCTCATTTATCAAATAATCGTCATTTCTCCTATACTTTTCAAATCCAATTCGTATTCTCATCTCACACATTCACAAATTATTTTCATACCCCATTTCGCTTCAAATCATTTTCAAAACATCTTCTCGATAAAACTCCAAAAGAGGGAGATTCTTGAAATCTAGCATTTCTTGGATCTTCGAGTGAATAATTCTCGAGGCACGCTCTCGAGTTGTTATTCATTCAATCTTTTGATTTTCTCAAACACATTCTCAACGTCTCTTTTTCGATTAAAACTCGGAAAGAAGGAGATTCTTGGAATCTAGCATTCCTTGAATTTTCGAGTGAATATCTCTCGAGGCACGCTCTTGAGTTGTTATTCACTCAACCTTTTGACTTTTTTCAAACTCAAACATTTTCCAACGTCCTCCTAAGTCGAGTGCTCGTCCGCATTCACAACTGTCGACCTTTCGCACACACATTCACAACTCCTCATGGTTTCGATATTAGGGGCACCCTCAGGGACTAATATCGTTTCTCACAATCCTAAACCTTGACACGTCGTCAAGTCGGTTTCATTTTCAAACAAATCCTCGATACGTCGTCGAGCTACTTCAAAACAACTTCTTTTTGGCCTCGCATGCCATCTTTCGATTCGATCTTTTCACATACGTTTTTTTTTAAACTTACGAAAGAGGGATATTCTTAGAATCTAGCATTCTTTGAATATTTGAAGGAGTAACTCTCGAGGCGCGCCCTTGAGTTGTTCTTAGTTCATTCTTTCGACTTCAAAACATCCAACTCTTATCTTCAATCTATTCAACCCAATTCCCGAAAGAACTGAGTTATTGGGATCTTGCATTCTTTGAATTCTTGAGTGACAAGCTCTCGAGACACGCTCTTGGGTTGCTTGTCAGTCACTCTTTCGTCTCCAAACACAACTTCCAATCTATTCAACCTCACCTTTTTTCGTGGTTGTTACCACGAACTACGGCTGCTCTGATTCTTCATTCTCGTCTGAATGTAAGATACGTAGCCACAAGATCGCGATGATCTTGGCGAGCTACCTTCTATCCATCTTCCGTTTTCCCCCATCCTTTCCTGTAGTCGAACTACGACGCTCTGATTTCTCATTCTCGTCCGAATGAGCATACGTAGGCACAAGGGCCCCAATCCTTGGCGAGCACCCTATCCTCTAACCACCCATCTCTCCTTTGCGCCTTTAACCTTTTAACCTACCAATTCTACCTTTATAACGAGAAGAAAAGCAAATAAACCTTGATAACACTCTCCACAAAATACCTTAAGAGGTTCCCGTTGAGTACAACGGAGGTGAGGGGTGTTAATACCTTCCCCTCGCGTAACCGACTCCCGAACCCAGAACATGGTTGCGACAGCCCTGTTCCTATCCTTTCGTTTTTAAGAGGTTTTCTCGATATTTTCCTCTCTTGTTTATTCGGGAAAAATAAAGTTCGGTGGCGACTCTGTCGAACCGCGTTTCCGCGCCTTTCGCGCGAGGGTCGTTTCTCCGAAATGTCTCTGTGATTTTTCGAGGTGCGACAGCTGGCGACTCTGCTGGGGACTTTTTCTCCATGCAAAGAGAGAGTCAAGCCTATCTTTTGGTTTGTGAGGAGTGTTCGTTTTTATTTGTTTTCTTCTTGTATTTGTCCTCTTGTGGATTTTATTTGTGCTTGTTATCTCGCTTACCCGTTGGTTATGGGGATGACGTCATGAGTAAGGCTCTACGCCCGAGCTTTGGTAAAAGAAGAGAGAACACGTAGTTTAGAATTGGTAGTCGAGTAGTGTTAGTCTCCGAGGACTTGCTCCTTATGGGCCTAGCGTGAAAGCTCTTCCAGAGGAGACCTATTCGTAGATCTCGTTGTAACACAGCTAGCCTGTTGCATGACTTGATTAATGAAGGGTCCGTGATTTTGGGAACCTTTTGTTAGCACCAGTTCCGATATTGGTGGTCGTGTAGCGTTAGTTTCCAAGGACTCGCTCCTTGTGCGCCTAGCATGAGGACCCCGCTCAGGAGAGACCTTTATCGTCATTATCGTTGTAATACAGCCAGCCTGTTGCGTGACGCTAATACGACTAGTGTCCGTGATCCTGGGAACCAAAAATGTAGATATCATCCCGTAAGTGGGTTTATGGGTAGAATGTCTAGATCTTCCCGCATAGGTCGTACCTGTCAGTTTCTTTGATCGAAAATTGTAGTTACTTCTCTGTTACAGTTATCAGCTCCAAAATTGTTTGATTGTGATCCTGTGATCCTGGATCTTGTATCTTGCATTGCATCTTGCATATCGTTTGCATTGCATTTCATATGTTGTGCATTTTGTATTTCCAGTCCTTCAACAGAATCTTATGTCTTTGTTCCTTCCTCTCCAGTAAATCAAGTTGATTCCTCGACACCAGTACGCAACTAGAGCCAATACAAGACGAATGATGGAGCAGATTCAACAGGAGCAAGCCGCCTTCAGGGAAGAGCTGGATTCTATGAAAGGAAAGATCGACCAGATCCTTGAAGTCATCCTCGCGGCTAGAAGAGAGGAAGAACAACATGAAGCCGCTGCTATCGTCAACAATGGCCAAGGACAGGGGTCTACTGCCATCCCTTTGGTTCCAATTCCAAATCCTCATGGGATGCCGTTGAACTTCAACAACGCAGTCGAAGGAAACATTTCTCAGCCAATCCCAGCGCCTGGAGTTACTGTTGGAGTTATCCCGCAGGCTCAGCCTACTATTGTGCAGATCCCAGCTCCCCATATCGAAGATACTCTGATGGATCAGTATGACGACGTTCAGAACTATCATGCTGCTATCCCCATTGCCAGTCCCGTTGCCGCTCAGGATTCTGAAGCCATGAAGATGTGCCGAGATCTAGCCGAGAAACTCCGAGCCATGGAGGGACATAACTCAAACTCTTTCAGTGCTTTGGAATTGTGCTTGGTGCCTGATGTTGTCATTCCTCCCAAGTTCAAGGTGCCCTAATTTTCAAAGTACAAGGGTCTCAGTTGCCCAAACATTCATCTGAAGATGTACTGTCGCAAGATGGCTGCCTATGCCAGAGATGAAAAGCTCATGATTCGTTGCTTCCAAGACAGTTTGTCTGGGGCATCACTCGAATGGTATATGCAGTTGGAACGTAACAGCGTGCGCACTTGGGCCGAGCTAGCCGATGCATTTGTCAAACAGTACAAATACAACACAGATCTCGCTCCAAATCGTACTCAGCTTCAGAGTATGACTCAGAAGGACATCGAATCCTTCAAGGAATACGCACAACGATGGAGAGAGCTAGCCGCAAGGGTGCATCCACATCTTGTTGACCGTGAACTGATTGACATCTTCATGGGTACTTTACAAGGCCAATACTACGAAAAGCTGATCGGTAGTGTCTCCGCTGGATTCTCTGACTTGGTGATCGTCGGTGAGAGAATTGAAGAAGGGCTGAAGAGTGGGAAGATCCCGGGAGGTTCTAATAGCCAGGCTAATGCCAAGAAGCCTTTCAACGAATACAAGAAGAAAGAGGGCGAGACCAATGCCATCTTTTTGCAGAAAGGGTAAGCTTCTCAGCAAGCTCCCGCTCTTATGCCTTATCAAGTTCCCTACTATCAGTATCCATATGTTGCTGCTGCGTAATATGCTCCAATGCCTTATCAGCCAGCTGTTCAAGCAGCACAAGCTCAGATGCCACGGCAACAGGCTCCTCAGCAACAAGCCTACAACCAGCAAGGATATCAGTATCCTCCTCAGCAACAGCAGATGCAAGCTACTCAGCAACGACAAGGTGCTCGCCCACAGCGTCAGCAGAGAACATGGAGGCCAGATAGAGTTTTTGATCGCCTGCCAATGAAATATGCTAGTATCTTTGCTCAGTTGATGGAGAAGAAAGTTGTTGTTCCGAGAGATTTGGCTCCTCCAACTGTCATTCCTGCCGATTACGATGCAAATGCTCATTGTGAGTTTCATAAAGGCGTTCCAGGTTATACCATTGAGGACTGCAGAGCTTTCAAGCACATAATTCAAGACATGATCGACAGGGATGCTATCAACTTCAATGGAAAGTCTCCGAATATCATCAACGATCCGTTGCCATCGACCAGCTAGTACCAACATCAAATCCAATCAAGTCAAGTTTATCCCAAAGAAGGCAGTCATGATGCCATTTCATATTACGCATTTCTTATATTTGTCTTTGTTTGTTTAAGTATTGTATACTTTGAACAATTGCCATTCGTATTTGGTTTTCATTAATGTATTGTTTACGCATGTTTTGAATTAGTTATGTCGTATTCACTCATTTTTCACTTATCACCGACACGTTTATTCACTCCACTCTATTCGCTGTTGTTTAGCATGATTTGAGGGAGGATGATGAAAACGAGATACCCATAATTGCAAACTGTATGCTTTCAGACCGAATCTCGTCAATGATGTACAGGCATTGTTTCAATTCCCCTAAACACCGGAAATATAAGGAGTTAATCCCTAGTAAACCACTTTGAGCTTAGAAGTAATAGTTTCCTTCGGATATTCAAACCCTTTATACTCAACCTGGGGCAGGGTAGTGTTCAGTTAATCCAACTCCGCACTTGAATCAACAAAGCAAAATCCAGAAGACGGTTGTTCATCAAAAACCCATGACGTGGCAGTCACAATCCTCCAACAAAATCCACACAAAAAATCAAAAGTCTGTTAAGTCAAACACCTTAGAGGGGACTTAGGCAAAATCAAGGCAATCCCGATGGATCTGACAAGCAAAATCAATCCATGCAAAAGTTAGGGATCAAAAACAAAGACAAAAGAGGACCTCGAAATCCTCAACAAAAACAAATAAGATTCAGTGGCCACCCAAATCAAAAGGGGCACTGACATCCAGCAAAATAAGGTGACTGTCATGTCAAGCAAACCTTAAACCTTCAAGCTTACACCGTCCAAACAAGTGTAGAATTAACTGAGCGTAGGACTGGAGATCATTAAGAAGAAGGGGTAGGTACAAATCATACTTTGAGCCTAATAACCTTTGCTTCATAACCGCGAACCAGACCACATTACAGCCCTCGAAAGACCTAATTGAGGCGGGGTTTATTCTGAAAGCATATTGTCGCAAGGTTGCGTAACCTGACTCCTCACATGATTTCTAATCATCAACATTGGTGTCATTTCTCTTGTTATATCTTTCACACCAATCAAAACCAGCATAATGTTTGGACTAACGGTCCATTCGTTTCACTATCACGACACTTCAATAAAAGACACTTCTTCAAATCTTGCATCAAAACTTTGCATTAATGTTACTATTTATGAATGTACAATTTTAATTGCAAAACAGTGTTAGGTATTCGAAGACATTTCAACAAAAGGCAATCAAGGAGGAACTTGAATCTTAGTGGCATACACGAAGCAAGATTATTTCAAAGCCCACAGGCTGGGGCAAACCATTCAACAGCTCGAGCAGGGGCATGTCGTTACCATATTCAGGCTGGGGCAAGACCAAGTTACCCTAATCATCGGGCAGAGCTGCAACCCTCTCTGAAGCAAATTCACAATCACCAAGTATCCTAGACTTGGCACATCAAGGCCATCTTCTGCTCCAGTCATGGCATCTTTGACGAACTGCGTGTTGAGGAAGTCAATCCCTCCCACCACCCGAAGTCCAATCCGCATTGACAACTACCAAAGTCCACCACGCTGGCATCTCCACCTGCATTTCCAATTACCCGTCTGCAATCATGTGCATCATACGCATTGCATTCGTTATCATAAGCATTTTGCATCATATGCATACCCAACCATATCATACTTCCCCAGCTTTTGCATCTCCGCGCGTCAGCATTTGCATTTACACTTCCACTCATATGGAATATCATATCATCAAGCATTCACATATGCAAGTCAAGGTCCAGGATCAATCCCGAATATTTCCAAGACCATCGGCAGCCCAATCAGGGCATCTTCCACAAAGGTCATGGATTTCTCCCGCGAATATCAAGAGCTTTAAAGCAATCATCAGCCCAGTCAGGGGCAATCTTCTGCAATTGTGGATTTCTCTCACCAAATTTCAAAATATTCAAAGCAAGATCCAACCCGAGCAGGGGCATCTTCAGCAAAACCGTGAGCGTTCCTCACGAAGTTGTTCAACCTTTTGTTAAGCAAACCAAGACATCAAGACAAACTCAGCCCAGTCAGGGGCATCCTCTTCAGAGTTCATGGGCGTAACCATGAAATCATTTTGGCAAAACGTTGATCTCCAAACAAGACGGTGGGCGTACCCCGTTGACTCATATCAATTCAATCTTCCTCTTGGGTGTTCCCTAATGAGTTGTATTCAGTAAGCGTGACCATTGTCAATTGCCTTACTATCATCCTTTTGGTGATAGTCGAACCTCGTCAGTTCAACCTAGCCTGCATCCTTTTGGTGTTGGTAGCCTTCAATTTGTGTTTGCCCTATCATCCTTTTGGTGGTAGTGGCTGGTGTGTGTTTCGCTCCGTCATCCTTTTGGTGATGGGTCTGGCATTTCGTCGATGTTAGATTGTGCGATTGTGTTTGTCCTATCATCCTTTTGGTGGTAGTGGCTGGTGTGTGTTTCGCTCCGTCATCCTTTTGGTGGTGGGTCTGGCATTTCATCGATGTCAGATTGTGCGATTGTGTTTGTCCTATCATCCTTTTGGTGGTAGTGGCTGGTGTGTGTTTCGCTCCGTCATCCTTTTGGTGGTGGGTCTGGCATTTCGTCGATGTCAGATTGTGCGATTGTGTGCGCCCTATCATCCTTTTGGTGGTAGTGGCTGGTGTGTGTTTCTCTCCGTCATCCTTTTGGTGGTGGGTCTGGCATTTCGTCGATGTCAGATTGTGCGATTGTGTTTGCCCTATCATCCTTTTGGTGGTAGTGGCTGGTGTGAGTTTCGCTCTGTCATCCTTTTGGTGGGGGGTCTATCATAATCATTTATGATAGATTGTGCGATAGTTTGTGTGAGTTTCGCTCCATCATCCTTTTGGTGGTGGGTCTGGCATTTCGTCGATGTCAGATTATGCGATATTTTGTTTGTGTTTCGCTCCGTCATCCTTTTGGTGGTGGGTCTGCCATTTCTTCGATGTCAGATTGTGCGATATTTTGTTTGTGTTTCGCTCCATCATCCTTTTGGTGGTGGGTCTGGCATTTCGTCGATGTCAGATTGTGCGATATTTTGTTTGTGTTTTGCTCCATCATCCTTTTGGTGGTGGGTCTGGCATTTCGTCGATGTCAGATTGTGCGATGTTTTGTTTGTGTTTCGCTCTATCATCCTTTTGGTGGTGGGTCTGGCATTTCGTCGATGTCAGATTGTGCGATATTTTGTTTGTGTTTCGCTCCATCATCCTTTTGGTGGTGGGTCTGGCATTTCGTCGATGTCAGATTGTGCGATATTTTGTTTGTGTTTCGCTCCATCATCCTTTTGGTGGTGGGTCTGGCATTTCGTCGATGTCAGATTGTGCGATTGTGTTTTCCCTATCATCCTTTTGGTGGTAGTGGCTGGTGTGAGTTTCGCTCCGTCATCCTTTTGGGTGGTGGGTCTGGCATTTCGTCAATGTCAGATTGTGCGATTGTGTTTTCCCTATCATCCTTTTGGTGGTAGTGGCTGGTGTGAGTTTCGCTCCGTCATCCTTTTGGGTGGTGGGTCTGGCATTTCGTCAATGTCAGATTGTGCGATTGTGTTTTCCCTATCATCCTTTTGGTGGTAGTGGCTGGTGTGAGTTTCGCTCCGTCATCCTTTTGGTGGTGGGTCTGGCATTTCGTCGATGTCAGATTGTGCGATGGTGTTTGTCCTATCATCCTTTTGGTGGTAGTGACTGGTGTGTGTTTCGCTCTGTCATCCTTTTGGTGGTGGGTCTGGCATTTCGTCGATGTCAGATTGTGCGATTGTGTTTTCCCTATCATCCTTTTGGTGGTAGTGGCTGGTGTGAGTTTCGCTCTGTCATCCTTTTGGTGGTGGGTCTGGCATTTCGTCGATGTCAGATTGTGCGATGTGTGTTGTGTTTCGCTCTGCCATCCTTTTGGTGGTGGGTATGACATTTCGTCGATGTCAGATTGTGCGATGTGTGTTGTGTTTCGCTCCGTCATCCTTTTGGTGGTGGGTCTGGCATTTCGTCGATGTCAGATTGTGCGATGGTGTTTGTCCTATCATCCTTTTGGTGGTAGTGACTGGTGTGTGTTTCGCTCCGTCATCCTTTTGGTGGTGGGTCTGGCATTTCGTCGATGTCAAATTGTGCGATTGTGTTTTGCTTTACCGCCCTTTTGGTAGTAGTAGCCGTGTTCATTTCTTTCTATCATCCTTTTGGTGATGACGACCTTTTGCCTATTATTTACAATTTACTCAGAGGTTTACCTTATCCAGCATTTTTCAACTCTCAAGCATCTCTCTTTCTTTCGGACAAATTCAGGGTCTTTTTATATCTAATTGACTTCTACCTCAGGAAAACGAACGTCGTAGCAGTTTATTTCCCTAGGTTTAAGCCTATTAGATAGGGGCATCTGTCATACCCTAAATTTGTCCTACCCTTTTTGTAAATATTTTCGCATTTATTGTTTTGTGCCGTTTAGACACGTGCCCACCTGAAATTGGATGTTTTCCAAATTTTATCTATTCTGTCCAATAAAAGTGTGGCACGTGGCCTGAGGGGGGCATTTTGGTCATTTTGATTCCATTTTCATTTTCCTATTTTTCTTGCAATTTTTACCCTTTTATTCTTTTTTTTTATATTTATTTTATCATTTATTTAATTTAATTAGGTGTGAATTTAGTTATTTGAATAGTTCTTTTTTTATTTACTAGATAGATATTCTATTTTTATTATTAGATTTTATGGTAGAATTAAGTTGCTTTGGTCTATTATTTATTTCAATTAGGGTAGAATAGTATTTATTTATTTTTTTAAATAGTAGTTTACTAAGTTTTTCTTTGATTTTTATTTTTAAAAAATAGACTTCTTTTATACAGTTATTAGACTTATTAGATTAGTAGATAATTATCTTTTCTTTTAGATTAATATTGACTTTTTTTTAGTTTGTTTTTTTTTAATCAAAGTATTTATAGTTTAGTTTTGTTTTATTTATTTTATTAAATTATTATTATTAATTATCTCCTTTTAATTTATTCAGATTTAAGTTAATTAGGTTTTTTTTATAGATTTTATTAGTTAATTAATAATAGTCAGATTTTGTGTTAATCTTTTAACTCTTGGTATTTTATAAGTCTTTTTCATTTAATGAAGTCAGTTGTTTTATTAATTCATCTTTAAATTAATAAGATTCCAATGGGATATTTTGCTGGTCCACTATTCTGTCATGCAGGCCCATTAGGTCATGATTTCGCCACTTGTCAGCAGGCTATAAAGCCTAGTGTCTCTTGCATTAAAGGGACACGTTTCCCAAGCACTGAGTCCCTAGCTCTACAGCCGCCACCTCAAACCCTAATCCCCAACCCTAAACCTAGCTGACACGTAACCCTAAACGGCGCCACCTAACCCTAGTTCACATGCAAACCCTAAAACGTCTTCGCCGACAAAATCAAACACAGATCAATCCACACCGGAATATCCGCCGGAAAACTCATACGAGTTCTTCACGTTCTTCGTGTTCACCATCATTTCCAGTTTTTGTCCATGAATCTTCATAGTTTTTCCAGAAACCCGCCCATACTCATCAACCTTCATAATATTCTTCATGTTTTCATCATCCGTTTCCAGAGTTTCCCAGATTCATCATCTTTGTTCATCGTTTTGTTCATCATCCTGTCCAGAATTCCTAGAAAACTCATCAAACCTTCATATGAAACACTCAAATCTTCAGACAATATTTCCCAGATCTACCCAGATTTCATCAAAGTCACCTGCAAACAATTCAAAAATCTCACATGAATCAACAGTCGTGTTCTTCCACATGCGAACCACGATTCATTATTGTTTTGCAGCATAAACATCCATAGATCTCCAACCAACTTTCATCACTCACCATGAATAAACCTCAACCTCCAACCAAACTCATGAACCAAACACGGATCAACAATGTCATCGAACAGCCAAAACGCTTATCCAAATCTCCTTCGAACCTCACACGATCTACATGCAAAACATCCAATTGAACTGATATCGCTCAACAGATCCTTCACCGTCTCCACATGCAACTCAGATTTTTAAACTCACCTTCATCCGATCAACGAACACACTTCCAACACCGCTCTTCAACAAACCTTCAGATTTTTGAAGTTCATCCAACAACATGCATTTTCAGATTGTCGCGTCCATCATCTCCTTCGCCAAAACTTCACAACATCAACGAAGTTCCATCTTCGTCATCCTCCGCGCGAGAAGAGATTTGTGATATGTTTTTGTTTCTGAGTTTGATTTGGAAGTTTAGAGAATGTGTTGGATCATTAGAGGCTAAACGAAAAGGGTTTGAGACGGAGGAAGATGAGGGGGTGACATCAGCGCCGGTGGAGGTTGAACAAAGTGAAGGAAAGAGGATTAGGGTTTTGCTGATTGAGGAAGAAGACGTGTGAATCTTCTGGGCGGGTTAGTGGGCTTTGTGGCCCACCCGTTTTAGGATTCACACCCGCATTACACATTGTTGCACCCCCTCTGTTTTTACCTTTTTTTTTTTTTACTTTGTAATTTATTTTTGTACATATTTTTCAGATTTTTATTTATAGTATTATTTTTTTTTCTACTTAAAATATTATAGTATGTATCAAAAATATTTTCAAACTCATTTTCAAAATATTGTTTTTCTAGTCTTTATTTAAATTTATTTTTCATTACTAAAATATTTTCTTTTCAAACTCGTTTTTTCAAAACTAATAGTTTTTCTAGTATTTATTTAAATTTATTTTTAATTACTAAAGTAGTTTCTTAAATAAAATCATGAGAAACTAAATCCTTGAAGTCTAGCACTTCTTGGATTGTTGGACAATCATTATTGAGGTGCACACCTTAAATAATGTACTATTCAACTTCTCATTTTTAAAATACTCTCTTTTTGAACAAAGAAATATCATAAGAATCTAGCATTCCGTGTGATATTTCCTTTTTTCATCCAAACATTTTCGAATGAAAAAGGTGTTGTCGAGATCTAGCATCACGATAATTCTCCGATTAATTGGTTGTGAGGTCGACGTCTCATTTATCAAATAATCGTCATTTCTCCTATACTTTTCAAATCCAATTCGTATTCTCATCTCACACATTCACAAATTATTTTCATACCCCATTTCGCTTCAAATCATTTTCAAAACATTTTCTCGATAAAACTCCAAAAGAGGGAGATTCTTGAAATCTAGCATTTCTTGGATCTTCGAGTGAATAATTCTCGAGGCACGCTCTCGAGTTGTTATTCATTCAATCTTTTGATTTTCTCAAACACATTCTCAACGTCTCTTTTTCGATTAAAACTCAGAAAGAAGGAGATTCTTGGAATCTAGCATTCCTTGAATTTTCGAGTGAATAGCTCTCGAGGCACGCTCTTGAGTTGTTATTCACTCAACCTTTTGACTTTTTTCAAACTCAAACATTTTCCAACGTCCTCCTAAGTCGAGTGCTCGTCCGCATTTGCAACTGTTGACCTTTCGCACACACATTCATAACTCCTCATGGTTTCGATATTAGGGGCACCCTCAGGGACTAATATCGTTTCTCACAATCATAACCCTTGACACGTCGTCAAGTCAGTTTCATTTTCAAACAGATCCTCGATACGTCGTCGAGCTACTTCAAAACAACTTCCTTTTGGCCTCGCATGCCATCTTTCGATTCGATCTTTTCACATACGTTTTTTTTTAAACTTACGAAAGAGGGATATTCTTAGAATCTAGCATTCTTTGAATATTTGAAGGAGTAACTCTCGAGGCGCACCCTTGAGTTGTTATTAGTTCATTCTTTCGACTTCAAAACATCCAACTCTTATTTTCAATCTATTCAACCCAATTCCCGAAAGAACTGAGTTCTTGGGATCTTGCATTCTTTGAATTCTTGAGTGACAAGCTCTCGAGACACGCTCTTGGGTTGCTTGTCAGTCACTCTTTCGTCTCCAAACACAACTTCCAATCTATTCAACCTCACCTTTTTTCGTGGTTGTTACCACGAACTACGACTGCTCTGATTCTTCATTCTCGTTCGAATGTAAGATACGTAGGCACAAGATCGCGATGATCTTGGTGAGCTACCTTCTATCCATCTTTCGTTTTCCCCCATCCTTTCCTGTAGTCGAACTACGACGCTCTGATTTCTCATTCTCGTCCGAATGAGCATACGTAGGCACAAGGGCCCCAATCCTTGGCGAGCACCCTATCCTCTAACCACCCATCTCTCCTTTGCGCCTTTAACCTTTTAACCTACCAATTCTACCTTTATAACGAGAAGAAAAGCAAATAAACCTAGACACCACTCTCCACAAAATACCTTAAGAGGTTCCCGTTGAGTACAACGGACGTGAGGGGTGCTAATACCTTCCCCTCGCGTAACCGACTCCCGAACCCAGAACATGGTTGCGACAACCCTGTTCCTATCCTTTCGTTTTTAAGAGGTTTTCTCAATATTTTCCTCTCTTGTTTATTCGGGAAAAATAAAGTTCGGTGGCGACTCTGTCGAACCGCGTTTCCGCGCCTTTCGCGCGAGGGTCGTTTCTCCGAAATGTCTCTGTGATTTTTCGAGGTGCGACAGCTGGCGACTCTGCTGGGGACTTTTTCTCCATGCAAAGAGAGAGTCAAGCCTATCTTTTGGTTTGTGAGGAGTGTTCGTTTTTATTTGTTTTCTTCTTGTATTTGTCCTCTTGTGGATTTTATTTGTGCTTGTTATCTCGCTTACCCGTTGGTTATGGGGATGACGTCATGAGTAAGGCTCTACGTCCGAGCTTTGGTAAAAGCAGAGAGAACACATAGTTTAGAATTGGTAGTCGAGCAGTGTTATTCTCCGAGGACTTGCTCCTTATGGGCCTAGCGTGAAAGCTCCTCCAGAGGAGACCTATTCGTAGATCTCGTTGTAACACAGCTAGCCTGTTGCACAACTTGATTAATGAAGGGTCCGTGATTCTGGGAACCTTTTGTTAGCACCAGTTCCGATATTGGCGGTCGTGTAGCGTTAGTTTCCAAGGACTCGCTCCTTGTGCGCCTAACATGAGGACCCCGCTCAGGAGAGACCTTATCGTCATTATCGTCGTAATACAGCCAGCCTGTTGCGTGACGCTAACACGACTAGTGTCCGTGATCCTGGGAACCAAAAACGTAGATACCATCCCGTAAGTGGGTTTATGGGTAGAATGTCTAGATCTTCCCGCATAGGTCGTACCTGTCAGTTTCTTTGATCGGAAATTGTAGTTGCTTCTCTGTTACAGTTATCAGCTCCAAAATTGTTTGATTGTGATCCTGTGATCCTGGATCTTGTATCTTGCATTGCATCTTGCATATCGTTTGCATTGCATTTCATATGTTGTGCATTTTGCATTTCCAGTCCTTCAACAGAATCTTATGTCTTCGTTCCTTCCTCTCCA
>OZ012741.1:631142325-631197896 GCA_963859935.3 Lathyrus sativus | reverse complement strand
ATATCAAACAAGACGCGGCCCCGAGTCCAATCATATTTCTGACAAAACAAACCGGCACCTTGACCCAATTGGCAAATAAGTGCCTCAGAACGTAATAACAGCCCGTTTTTCAAGAAATTAGCAGAATTTGCGTGAAATGACCAAAATACCCCTGGGACCAAATCTGCAAAACAGACACCTCCATGACTTGTTAGTGGTTAGCAAAATGTTCATAGGAGATGATATGCGAAATGCCTGACTAAATGTAAGGGGTAAATTTTGGGGTATTACAGTTGCCCCTATTTAAATAGCTACACCGGACGATTTGAGTGACAGAGACTCGAGGAATCGTGGTGGAGAGATTTAAATATAGATAACCGAAAATTTTGCCCTTATATGCGACGATATGCAATGCTCTGGACAAAACTGGAACGACTTAATGCAGATGATGCCCTGAATATGATATGCTGCGTATGCTGGAATAATGAATGCGAAATGCTGACGAACATGACGACACCGGGGCAGACGCCACGAGAGGAACTCACTGGGGAAAATGACGCGCTGAGATATGGTACAACACTGGGAGTTCTAAAAATGATAGTCAACTGGTGCGAATGACCAATTGTCATATTTAGAAAAGGAACGAGATCCTCGAATGGAGATGGTACCTATGAGACGACCTCCATTGGGGAATCTAAAGATAAGGCTGGATCACGTATGATTGAAAGATCGATTACAGAATGCCGGAGCATTGAGCAAAGAATAACATCCAAGCTTCTGTAAACTATCTCTCGTGACAGGATCAAACGAACTTCTCGGAAATCCGTATCAAATATACAGGGTAAAGACCGACTGTATGCCAAAATAAATGGACTTTAACGGGAAATGCCCTGATAAGCTTCTCGGGAGAACTGTCACTTATCGTTGGGAGGGACTTACGTGCAAAAATGGATAAGCACTCAAATAAAGAGGCTGCTGCTTATCTGATAAATAAATCTTCTCGCATTTTAAAGTCGGCGCCTGGAATACGATTCTGATTTTTCTCTTACTGAAGGATAAACTGCTTCAAGATCGTGCTCTCTCGAACGTGAAACGGTAAACTGAACTTCTTCATACTTCAGAATCGTGCTCTCCTGAATATGAAACTGGATGACTGAATATACTCATATTTCAGAATCGTGCTCTCCTGAATATGAAACTGGATGACTGAATATACTCATATTTCAGAATCGTGCTCTCCTGAATATGAAACTGGATGACTGAATATACTCATATTTCAGAATCGTGCTCTCCTGAATATGAAACTGGATGACTGAATATACTCATATTTCAGAATCGTGCTCTCCTGAATATGAAACTGGGTAATCGAACTTCCTCATAACTCAGAATCGTGCTCTCCTGAATATGATTCCGCTCCTTCTTTTACTAAAGGATAAACGAACTTCTTCATAACTTCAGAATCGTGCTCTCCTGAATATGAAACTGCTCAAACCTCCCCGTAACTCAAGATCGTGCTCTCCTGAATACGATTTGGTTCAAACCCCAAGACGGCAGGTAAATGGAAGCCCAACTGCTCCATGGAGGTGGCCATTTGCCGCGAGTCATAACGAGGATATGATCGACTTCTTAGGTGAGAAATGTCGTGTGTTGATGCTGTAAAATGTAAAGTGTAAAGGGCTGTAACATGTAGGATTGTAAAGTGTTGTACTGATATATTTTCCAGGCGTGAGCTGGCGTGTATCTGTAAAGAATTGTAGTTGATTTTCTTGAAAGATAGTGCAAAATAAATGCACATCCGGGTACGGTGATAAACTTCTCAAGTGAGATAGTCGCGTATCTGTCATGGTATGGTGACAGTCTTTAGATGGTGCAAAATAAAATGCACGTCCGGTTGGGATTGACGACCGACAAGACTGAGATTCAATCCAGGATCGAGCTAGAAAGAAGACTGGTAATCAGGACTCCATCGAGGGAATGAACCCGAAGGGTAGATATCTTATCCCGGTGAGGAAAGATAGCTGAAGTAACCGTCATCCACGAGGATCGAGCTCCGTAGGGAAACTGGAAACAAGTAAGTATTTATGCTTAGGGCTGACAATCTATTTGAAGAGAATGGACAAACCCAGTTACTCGGCGATAACAACCAAATGATGGTTAAACACAATGAACCTGTGAATGCTAATGCATATGTTAATGCATATGTTAATGTGGCTGTATGTTAATGTTCATGTATATTAAATGTCTATGTATGCAAGATATTATGAAATGAGTATGCAATGAGTATGTAATGAATATGTAATGAATATGTAATGAATATGTAATGAAATAGGCATGTGATGCTTATGCCCTTGCGTATACTGACGAAACAGACTAGAGACGGGACGAGAGACGAAATAAACATCTCGACGGAAATTACCCTGCGTTCTCTACAACCAATACGTCAATCATGGGTAAGAAGGATCAATGGTGGAACCAACTCTGGTTTTTAAAATTCTGAATTCTCTGGGGAGAAAGTAATCGGCTTGGGTGTACGGTATCACGTCTTCACCTGGGGAGAAGAAAACCTGAGGGACACTTTCGAGTACCCAAGAAAAGGTTGTCAGCTTATAGTCTCTTTGGGGACTATCACTGGGCAATGGTTTGAAAGTGTTTCTGCAATAATGATATTTCCGGGGAATGAAGAGATCCTGTAGGAATTTCCACTAGTCAAAGTAATTTATTTCAAATTTGTTGTTTTTGAAAAACAGTTTTTTGAAAAAATCTACAATGCACCTTTCATTTTCAAATTTTAAGAATAAACGCATTTTGCATAACAATAGAAAATAAAGAGTAATGCACCAAGGAATGTAAGTAACGAGATGGTATCTTTTATTAAAGGGTGATAGCTTGCTGAAGGCATAGCTCCACAGATGATTACATTTTGAAATTGCAACATGGGAAAAAGGTTACATGAATCCAATAACACCTACTGACACTAATAACTAAGACTAATCCAAAATCTTGCTTTGGGCAAGGATGAAAGAACTGAAACATGGCTCTCATGCGAAAAGTGTGTCTTCTGATGCAATGAAATGCCTTTGTCCCTAACTTTTGCCTGGACCGCCCTTCGGGTTTTCAATCCACCGGGACGCTCTTTTTTGCCTAAGCCGCCCTTCCGGGTTTTCAACTTAGCGAGCTTTTTTATTATTTCTTTTTTCTTTTTTTCCAACCCTTACTTTTGCCTAAGTCGCCTTTTGCAGGTTTTCGACTTAGCGGGTTTTTAGGCATAATATTTTCGGACTGTATCAGAATTCACGGATGTGCTAGTTCTTCACCGTCCATTGTCGTAAGTATTAGAGACCCTCCGGAGAAGACAGTCTTTACCACGAATGGGCCTTCATAATTGGGCATCCACTTTCCACGCATATCTTTGTGTACTGCAAAGATTTTTTTGAGTACGAGCTCTCCTTGACGGAACTCACGGATACGAATCTTTTTATCAAACGCTCTTTTCATCCGTTTCTGATATAATTGTCCATGGCACATGGTTGTCAAACGCTTCTCGTCAATGAGATTCAACTGATCCAATCTGTCTTGAACCCACTCAGCTTCCTCAAGTTCAGCCTCCATTAACACTCTTAGCGAAGGTATCTCTACTTCGATGGGGAGCACGACGTCCATTCCATACACCAATGAGAAAGGCGTTGCCCCTGTCGAAGTTCTTACTGAGGTTCTGTATCCATGCAAAGCAAACGGTAACATCTCATGCCAATCTTTGTAAGTCACAACCATCTTTTGCAGGATCTTCTTGATATTCTTATTCGCAGCTTCAACGGCCCCATTCATCTTAGGACGGTACGGAGAAGAATTGTGGTGAGTGATCTTGAAATTGTCACACAACTCTTTCATAGTCTTATTATTCAGATTGGTGCCATTGTCAGTTATTATCCGGCTTGGGACCCCATAGCGGCAGATGATCTCTTTCCTGATGAATCGGGCAACCACTTGCTTGGTCACGTTGGCGTAGGAGGCAGCCTCTACCCACTTGGTGAAATAATCAATGGCAACAAGGATAAAACGATGTCCATTAGAAGCTTTCGGCTCGATTGCCCCAATCATGTCAATGCCCCACATAGAGAACGGCCATGGTGAAGACAAAACATTCAACGGTGACGGAGGTACGTGTATTTTATCAGCATAAATTTGGCACTTATGGCATTTTCTAGCGTATTGGATGCAGTCAGCTTCCATGGTTAACCAATAATACCCAGCCCTTAACATCTTCTTGGACATAGCATAACCATTGGCATGGGTTCCGAAGGTCCCCTCATGGATTTCCTGTAGTAACATGTCCGCTTCCCGTTTATCAACACATCTGAGCAGGACCATGTCGTGATTTCTCTTGTATAGCACACCGTTACTGATAAAGAATTTGGACGCCAGTCTTCTCAATGTTTTCTTGTCCAGACCAGTAGCACCATCGGGATACTCCTGCTTGACGAGATAGTTCTTGATATCGTGAAACCAAGGCTTTTCATCCACCTCAACTTCTTCGACCATCTGACAATAAGCGGGTTCAACTTTGCGCTCAATATGGATAAGAGGTGCTTCATTAACGAACTTAACTTTCCACATGGATGCTAACATGGCTAAAGCATCGGCTACGTGATTCTCGGATCTAGGAACATGCTCGAACTCTATCTCGTCGAAATACTGATCAGCTCAAAAATGTAGTCTTTATAAGGGATCAGCTTCTCATTCTTCGTTTCCCATTTGCCTTGTACTTGGTAAATAACCAAAGCTGAGTCACCACTTACTTTAGAAGTTTGATTCGGAGGTGAATCGCCGCTTCGATGCCGAGGATACACGCTTCATACTCTGCAACGTTGTTAGTACACTCAAAGTCCAATCTTGCTGTAAATGGGGTAAATCCACCCTTTGGGTTCATCAAAACGGCGCCTATACCATGCCCATTGAAATTTGAGGAACCATCAAACATCATCTTCCACCAAAGACCTGGTTCTGGACCTTCGCTCAGATCTGGCTCTTCGCAATCTCTTTTAATCAACAAAATATCCTCATCAGGAAATCGAGCTTAAAACGGTTCATAATCTTCAACTGGCTGGTCCTGCAAGATAATCGGATAAAATACTACACTTAATCGCTTTCTGGGGTACATACTGGATGTCATATTCGGATAACAACATGTGCCAACGGGCTAGCCTCCCGGTTTGGGCAGGTTTTTCAAAAATATACTTGATCGGATCCATCTTAGAAATCAATAACGTGGTATGACAGACCATATACTGCCGAAGGCGCTTAGCGGCCCACGCCAATGCACAACAAGTTTTCTCTAATGGTGAGTATCTGTTTTCGCAATCGGTAAACTTCCTGCTCAGGTAATAAATCGCATGTTCCTTTTTCCCAGTCTCATCATGTTGCCCAAGCACACAACCCATAGACTTCTCGAGAACAGTAAGGTACATAAACAACGGTCTTCCAGGTACGGGCGGGATCAGAATAGGGGGATCTTGCAAATAACCCTTAATCTTCTCGAACGCTTTCTGACAATCAGGGTTCCACTCAACTGTCTGCCCCTTGCAAAGCAACTTGAATATTGGTTCACAAGTAGCGGTCATATTAAAGATAAACCTGGAAATATAATTCAGACGTCCCAGAAAACCTCTAACTTGCGTCTCGGTTCGCGGAGCTGGCATATCTTGAATGGCCCGGACTTTGTCAGGATCCACCTCAATCCCTTGCTGGCTAACAATGAAACCAAGCAATTTCCCAGATCTGACACCGAAGGTACATTTAGCAGGATTCAATTTTAACTGATATTCCTGAGTCGTTCAAACAATTTCACCAAATGGTCTAGATGTTCCTCTTCACTCTGAGATTTGGCTATCATATCGTCCACATACACCTCAATCTCTTTGTGCATCATATCGTGAAAAAGAGTGGTCATAGCACGTTGGTAAGTTGCCCCTGCATTCTTTAAACCGAAGGGCATGACTTTGTAGCAGAAGGTTCCCCAAGGAGTAATGAAAGTAGTCTTCTCTCGATCATCGGGATCCATCTTGATCTGATTATTAGCCGGAGAACCCATCCATAAATGAGAACAGCGCAAAACTGGCCGTATTGTCTACCAGTGTGTCAATATGTGGCAGTGGGAAGTCGTCTTTTGGACTTGCTTTGTTCAGGTCCCTGTAGTCCACACACATCCTAACTTTACCGTCCTTCTTAGGCACTGGCACTATGTTGGCAACCCAATCTGGATACTTTGCGACCGCCAAGAAGCCTGCATCCAACTGCTTTTTAACCTCATCTCGAATCTTCAAAGCCATGTCGGGTCTCGTTCTTCGAAGCTTTTGTTTGATAGGCGGACAATCTGGCTTAAGCGGCAGCTTGTGAACAACAATATCCGTGTCTAGGCCCGGCATATCTTGATACGACCATGCAAACACATCAATATACTCTTTTAACAGCTCAATCAACCTCGGCCTAATCTCTGTCCCAAGCATTGCACCAATCTTGACCTCTTTCTTGTTCTCATCTGTACCGAGATTAATTAAGTCCACCTGCTCTTTATACGGCTGAAGCTCTGTGAACTCGTACTCAATCAATCTTGTCAGTTCCGCGGGTACTTCAAAATCTTCTTCACCCTCGTCCTCAGCTTGATTGATGGGTGCATCCCAGTCAGGAGTGTCAGTAAAGTCATTGGATCCAACAAGGTTTACGATATCTCTGCATGAGGAAAGGCTTACTTAATTAAAATGCTCGAAGATATGTAAGAATGAAATGCTGTTTTTTTATGTTATTATTTTTGGAAGAAAGGTTGCCAATTTCATTTTTAAAGGTGAAAACGAAAAACGCAAATGAACAAGGTGGAATTGAACAAAACTGCTTTTATTAATATCTTTTAGAAATGAAAGGTGGCCCGACAAAACAACCCTATAGCCTTGGGCAGAGCTACAGATTTTTATTTGAAAATGTAAATGAAACTAAAAAACAATTACTTTGACAAGGGAAAAATAACAGGGATCTCTACGGCCTCCCAGTTGTTCAAAACTGCATCACCCTTAAACACCAGGTTGCTCAGCTCTTCATTTTTCTCACATTCACTGATGGCATTGACTTGGAAACCTCCGCTGACAAATACTTCTTGGATAACCTTCGGACGCCCTTCGACAGTGGTGGCAGCTCCATTCTGAGTTGGTTTGTAACCCAACCCAGAGCGATCAGTCTTGGTCTTGACATCAATTACCTCTCCCCAACCTTCAGGAATGCCCCTGTCAATTGTTGATTTAGTACTCTTCAGAGATGCAAAAGATGGATTACCCTGACCCACTGTTTCTTCGACTTCCAGCAGAACAGCATTGGCGATCTCAAGTGCTTGAAGGAGATGTCTAGGGCATTCTCATCGGCCTCGATGTAACGGAAAGAAGACAGGTTACTGACCATCAGATCTTCCTCACCGTGTATAATAACCAACTTTCCATCGATCACGAATTTCATCCTCTGATGTAACGTTGAGGTTACCGCCCCAGCGGCATGAATCCACGGCCTTCCAAGTAAACAACTGTAGTTGGGATTAATGTCCATGACTTGAAACGTGATATTAAAAATTTGCGGACCAATCAGGATAGGAAGCTCAACCTCCCCCATTACCGACCGGCGAGAGCCATCGAAAGCCTTGACAACCAAAGGAGTAGGTTTCAACACGGTCTCTTTACAAGTCAACCTATCAAGAACCCTCTTGGGTAGAACATTCAGAGAAGAACCGGTGTCCACTAGCACTCTCGCTAAATTGTCCTCTTGACATTTTACCGATATATGTAAAGCACGATTATGGTTCGGACCCTCCTTCGGTAAACTCTTCATTGCTGAAACTGAGGGTGTTACAGGCGGTCAAATTGGCAATCACACTATTAAATCGACTGGTGCTAATATCTTGATCCACCATGTGCTTG
Organism: Lathyrus sativus; assembly: GCA_963859935.3. Lineage (NCBI taxonomy): Eukaryota > Viridiplantae > Streptophyta > Magnoliopsida > Fabales > Fabaceae > Lathyrus > Lathyrus sativus. The sequence goes on along the minus strand of OZ012741.1, from coordinate 631,189,965 downwards.
AGTCAAAACCTTCTGCAAGGCCATCCTATGGGCGGGTGAATTCATCAACAGAGATAAAATCGAAATCTTGGAAGGAGTCTGATGAAGTTGATCAATAACTTTATAGTCACTTTTCTTGATGATCCTCAAAAATTCGGCGTCTTCATCATTCGTGACGGCTCCCTTACCTTTGTCTTTGGCAGGCACAGGGATATTAGTGATCTCCTTAGGTGGATCCTCATTAGAACGGGGAGTATACACGCGACCACTGCGAGTCATCCTGCTTACCTCTGCGATATTGGTCACTGTGCCCTTAACCTCTTCATTTGGAATAGTCTTCCAGACTCCTTGTCAATCACCGTCACGTCATATTTCCAAGGCACGGCTTAGGATCACTGAAAGGAAACGGACCCGGTCTTCGAATAACTATAGGCTTAGGCTGATTCACTTCAGGGATATACGACCTTGGTATATCGAACACGAGGTTGGCGGAGCCTGCCCCTGATAAATTAAACACGGGTACCTTACCCTTTGATTCAGGCTGATGGAAAACAGGTTCAACCACAGCGACTACATCCTTCTTGGCTTGGCTTGTCACTTGTAAAACGCCCTCATTAATCAGCCTCTGAACATCATTCTGAACTAACACACAACCCTTAGTACTGGCTTCACAACTTACGCATGCAACGTGGGAAGTATCTACTAAACCAGCTTCAAACAGTTTCGAATGGAACATCTTGAGAGGAGTCTTAATCTGTTCAACATCAAGGGCATAACCATCCCCCGAATCAACACTAACGGCATTGACACTCTCATGGTTAGGAAAAGGGTTCTTCTTAACATTTGGTTGAGGATCTTCAAATGACAAAATCTTCTTTTCCAATAGATCCCTGACAATATTTTTGAGAGCATAACAATTCTCCAGATCATGACCAGGCGCACCCTCATGAAATAAACAATGAGCAGCGGCGTTGTAATTGGCGGGTAGAGGATTAGGAGGCGGACCCAAAGCCCGAGTAGTGATGAGACCCTGCTTGACCAAAGAGGGATACAACTCGGTAAAAGTCATTGGAATCGGCGGACAAGGTTTATACGTTCTTCTGTTCGGCACATTCTGGCGAGGAGCCGGACTCTTTGGCTGTGGAGGAGCAGGAGCGTTGGGTGCCTGTAGGTAGTTGACAGGAGGCGGATAAACAGGAGGTTGCTGCATAGGTTGATACATAGGAACCTGTTGATTGAAAGAAGGTGTAATAGCTGCCACATAGGGTTGTTGAGCATATTGGACTGGGTATCCTTGAGGTTGAGCATAACCCTGCGGATGCCGATAAAAGCGTTCCTTTGGTCTACCAGAGGATATAGCATTAGTCTCACTCTCCTTCTTTTTCTGGGAGCTATACGGAGGTTTCTTCGGCTGATCCTTAGAAGCGCCATGATTATTTGTCATTTTACCATTCTTCATACCCAATTCAATCTTGACACCCACAGCAACGATGTCGGAGAAATTTGAAGTCACACTACCCACCATTCTCTCGTAAAATTCTGGACGGACTGTGTCGACAAACCAATCAGCTAACTCTTTCTCGGTCAAAGGAGGTTCTACCTGCGAAGCAGTCTCTCTCCACCTTTGAGCATACTCTTTGAATGACTCAGAATTCTTTTGCGACATACTCAGCAACTGTCTTCTGTCAGGAGCCAGATCCATATTGTACTTGTAGTGTTGATGAAAGCGTCAGATAAATCCTGGAAACTCTTAATGCGAGACTGGTCTAAAGTTAAATACCACTTGGAGGAAGCACCCTTCAAACTATCTTGGAAGCAATGAATCATCAGTTTATCATCTCAACATGGGCAGCCATTTTGCGATAATACATGATCAAATGACTCTTAGGACAGGTGGCACCTTCATAACGATCGAAGTTCGGAGTTTTGAACTTTGGGGGAATAACTAAACCTGAGACCAAACAAACATCCCTTGCAGCAGTCCCAAAAATTTGATCACCCTCTACCTTTTTCAATCTCTGGACGATAGTGTTTACTTCCTCCCGAAGCTTATCATGTTTCTCATAACCCTCACATTCTCATCAAGATCATCAAAAACTGTCTCATTGAAGTACGGTTGCGCATGAGTGTGTACAACAGGTGGTGCAAAGATAGGAGCCCCCCTAGAAACTTCAGAAAACAAAGGCACGGCTTGCTGAACAGGTTGATTAATCGGAACAGTGGCTTGAGGAGGCACAAAACCGGGAGCAAGACCATAAGGTGGGTCCCTTGTTACGGTCACACTTGGTGGAGGGTCCACAGTAACGCCGGTAATCTCAGAAACAACCGTGGGCTGGGTATCCATCTTAGCATTCATGACATGTAACAATTCCATCATACGCCCCATACCCCCTCGAAGGTCTTCGAGTTCATTGCTAAGGCGATCAATCTCTTTTGCCTGATCCTCCATTCTTTTCCGAGTTTGAGCTCTGGTGTTGTATTGGTGCCGAGAACTCAGGGTGACAAAACTGGAAGGTGAGAGAACCGAGTGTGAGAAATCGGGAGACACATGCAATGCAAAAATATGATGCTAAAATGTGAATGTAAAAGAAGATTTCATGGAATTCAAAACATTTACGAATGTCGTGGGGTACCAGGAAATCTTTTTCTTGTTTTTCGTTTTATTATTATTTTTTTTTTTATTTATGGTATCCCGCGATACCCATAAATGATGTTTGAACTCCATGGAATACAATGCGATGAGATGCTTTATGGATGCAATGCATGAAAACACACAAAGTCCTAGGTTAAAGGCTTGCATGAGGTTCAAAGGCAAGTACCCTCCCCTGAAGTTAGATGGTTCATCCTGTCCTACAAAAGTAACCAGGTTCTAAGGGATCTCAATATCATTGATCCTTCACCAGGGTGGTTGTTCAGAAGGCAACTGACTTGCCAACCAAAACCCTCCAAGTTTAAGATCTCAATGAGCGTAGCATCGAGTGTCAACCAACTTCAGTCTGCACCAAAGCCGGTTACCTCAACTACTTTCTAAAGGGCCAAGATGAGTTAACTAGGGTTCTAAAAGTCAGTTAGTGCATTGACAACATATGGCAGCCTTAATATTATCCTCAACTTGACTTAAGGAATATAAGCACCAACCAAGAAGTCGCACTAACTATGGCCACCAGATCAACCGTATCGATATACGTCGTACAGTTTCCTTGGTCTATTGCCATTTACCTAAGGTACACTAGATCCGGGTTAGGACCTATCTCACAGCACAAAGAACAGTCCCATAATCAAAGCACAAATATATACATGCAAATGAATAATATCACAGATAGTAATAAATACGAACAAGTTAGGGATAACCCTCAAAAGTTAAAGGATTCCCCAGTGAAGTCACCATTTTCTGTTGCGGTGGAATAGGATCACAAACTATTAATGAGTTTGAAATCGCAATTCAATTCACAACCGCTCTTTGATTTATCCGAAGGAAAAGGTCAAAAAGGGAAAACCTATTTTTGCATCGTAAACACAATGCGGGGAAAGATCTAGGGTTCGGGGGTTGGTTAAATTTAGGGAAGGTATTAGCACCCTAACTTCTGTAGTACTCTACAGGAACCTTTTGTTCAAATGTTTACTATTTGCTTTATTCATTTGCTTAAGGTATATGTACAAAAGGATTAAAAGTGAGAAAATAAACCTAAGGGGTTAGTTCTAAGTTTACTCGGCAAGACATCGCATCTTGTGCCTACGTATCCTTACGGGAGTGGAATCAGAGTAATCGTAGTTCCCCTCAAAAGGGAGGTTAGAGACTTCTTGACTGTGGTCAAGGTCTCAAGGGGAATAAACGCATCTTAAGGACACGCTTACGCGGAGTGTAGAAACTCCAAATCTCTACGTTGAAATGTTAAGTTGTAATTAGGGTTAAATTAGGGATTCCACGGCGGGAAACCCTAAAATGAGCGCGGCGGCTCTTTGACCTAATGCTAGGGGTAAAATTGTAATTTTGCCTACGGCGAGGCATTTGTGAAAATTAGGGTTTGAAAAGGTGAAAGGGTTTGAAATTGAAGACTATTGGCGCGGCGGCCAAAAGCTAGACCTAACCTTCGGATGTGTGTAGTGTGATTGGAATATTGATAAATGTGTGAGATAAATGAATTGTAAACAGGGAATAAAACAGAAGCTAAAGTCATGCAAACAGGAGTTTAAAGGCAGAAATTTAAAGCGCGATTATTAGATTCGCGAGGTTACATATGAGAAGCAGTTACAATATGATAATGAACTTTGAGTGAGAAAATAAAATGACATAAATAATGGGAAACGTAATGAGCTGCAAAATGAACAAACGATGTTAGTGGGCAGAGTTAAGCGGCAATCAAATTAATTACGAACAATAAAGAAAAGATGCAAATTTGAGATTATTACAATTTTTAATATTAGCTTGCAAAAGAAAGGATTTAATTTAAAAATATTTTACTCTTTTAAAAAGTTTATTTTTTTATTTTTAAGAAAAGTTTTTCTTATTTATTTTTAAAAAAGGAGTTTTATTTATTTTTAATATTTACATAAAAGTTTTAGTTTTATATAAAAAAGTTTTAATTTTTTAAAAAGAGGTTTTTTTATTTTATTATGAAAAGATTTTGTTTATTTATAATATTTACACAAAAATTTTTTAAAACAAATATAAAACAATTTAAAAACATAATTTAAAAACAAAATAAATAAAATAATAAAAAAAATAAACATAAGGGGTTGGGCCGGTCATCACCCCGGACCCAACCCGGTTGGGGAGTAACACAAAGCAAAATTAGGGTTTGTGAACCCTATTATCCTTCTCGGCGCCGTTCTTCAATCCCTCTTCTTCTTCCTCTCGCCTTTCTCTCTGTGATTCTTTCTTCAATCATATGGAACCCTGAAATCAACCCGAACACTGTTAAATGTGAAGATATTATGTTCCTGGCTTACCTTTTCGTTCGCAATCGGTGATGAAGGGAGGCGATGATGGTGGACTGAGCCTCTGTGGAGGGTTTGCCCGTCGTAGATGGAGGCGGCGCTGGTGGACCTTCCCCAACCTCTCGATGAGTGCTCGAGAATCTCCTCCTTCTTCTCGCGGTCGCTTAGGGTTTGCGACGGTGGTTTCTCTCTCGTTCGTTCGTTAGGGTTTCTATGATCCTCTCTCTCTCACCCCCCTTTCATCAGGTCGTACATTCCTTTATATAACTAACTTCTGGGCCTTGGATTTGCAATACTTCTGAGATTCGATTTTATGTTGATATTATTTGATTTTGTTGTGATTTTCTCAGATATTGATTGGATAACGATTGGATGCTGATTGAACTCTGTTTCCCTTTTTAGGGTTTAATCGATCCTAGCTGATGTGATTATTCTGATTCGGTTCAAAGATTTCTATCTTCAGAACCTTGCGATTGAATGCAAACTGAACTGATTTGTTTGATTGATTCAGGTTAAGTGCAAATGGGGATTCGATTTGATTTGATCATTTGGTTTCCAGATTTGAGTTCCAATAAGGGCTTTCTGATACGATTGGGATTTCGTTAATTTGTTTAATTGCTCTCTACTGATTCGTTTTTGGCTGACTTGCTTTATTGACTTGTCTGATTGATTCAGATTGTCTCACATTGATTCAGATTGGTTCCAATGGAGATATTCCCTGATGCATTTGACTTGAAACTTTCCATTTCCAGCTTCGGCTTTGTTTGATCATTTGGATTGCCTCTGAATTTATTTGATCTGATTGATATCTGGATTAGTTCATTTGTTCTACTTGAATTCAATCTGGACTATGCTGATGCGTTTTCGATTTGATTCATTTTTAGTAGTCTGAACTGATTCGCTTTGATCTGTTTTGGGATTCGAAATCTCTCTATTTTTCTGATATGGTTTGCTTTTTTTGATGCAGCTCAGATCCTTTTCCTCTTCTTCTTTCAGAGAGGGTTGATGCTACGACTTTGGTTGAGTTGGGATGGCCGAGGAAGGCATACGGCAATGATGTTTATCTGAGCCTCGACGCTTGTATTTTTCGATGATGCTGCGATTGCTTTCTAAGGATCTTCGCGTGGGGTTTACCGTTTATTCTCTTTGAATTGTTCCAACTGCTGATGATTCTTAGCTTGCAAACGTCTGTTTTTTCTATGATGTTTGATACTGAAACCTCTTGATATGGCTTTGCAGATGTTGATGTTGCTGGTGTACTTTTCTGATGAGCGATAGTTTGTGTTGAGACACTAATTGCTTGATGCAGTTTTAGCTCTGATTTGGTTTGATGGGCTTTTCTTACTTGTTTGACCTCAGAGCTGCTGCTAACATTATAACTTATCTGTTTTCTGATATTGAACCAAGTTTAATGGCCTGACATTCAGATTATTGTTGTTGGCTATCGTTGTCTGATAACAGGGCTTTATGTGTCGAAACTGGTTCGGACGGGGCCTTACCTTTACTGATGCTGCTGAGACTTTTTTGATGCCTTGTCCTATGTAATTTCGACGTAGCTTGTTTCGTGTCTCGTTTCTCTGTTCTGTTTGAACTGATGCAGCTTGATACCATATTTTGGTTTTTCTTGTTCTGCTGTGGACTTGATTTTCATTCTGTTTGGTACAGATTTGTTCCCTTTGGTGGCTATTCCTACCTGTATTGGTGCGAACCCCTTCCTAGTTTTGTTTTATGCTTTGAGTTCTGATGATGCTTTATGTTTTTTCAGATGTTGGAAGTTTTGAAATCAAGGTGACTCAGACCTGCCGGCATCCGGGTCTGAGTCAAAACTTGCTTATGTTGCCTTATTCTCGTATCAGTCTGGAAATCCAATCGCGGCAAAACGAATCAGCCCCACTTCTTTTATTTTCTCTATCTCTCGGATGTCCCTTATGACAAGAACAATAACTACCTGATCTGACGCCGGTGGCTCAGATTGGTAACGGGAGTAGGATGCGGCTTTAGTCGTACCCTCCCGACACTCGATGATGATAATGTTCTGAGAGTGTCAAACAATCTTCTAAACCCTTTTCCTGTGGTTTGTTTTTGCTTTGATGTGCAGGTGATCAAGAGTTGCGTGAAGAACTCAAGGGAGGACCAATGAAGAAACTTGTAGTTTTTTCTCTTTTTAGGACTTTAGGACCTAGAGTAGATACCCATTGTAAATGTATAATCCTTTTGTAAATGAAAGATCATCATGAATAAAATCCAAAAATTACTTCCATTTCATCTTGTAATTCTAGATGTTTATAAAATAAAATCCAGTAAATATTCATTTCTATTTTCTCAATTATGAATTTAAATATCCATGAATAATTATCCATAAATTATTTAAATTCAACTTTGATTTGTAGCTTATGAACATTCATGAATAAAAACTCACAAATATTAAAACTTTAACCTCTCATTTGCTTTTTATAAATGATATCCCGCCATATGATTATATCCAAACAAATTCAAATTAAACCCTCGTTGATCACATCACTTCTCAAAATAACCTTAACAGTATCCACTTCTTTTTCAACCCAACTCCATTTTACTAAGAGGAAACAAAACTGTTTCAGAAATGTTTCAATATCAAACAAGACGCGGCCCCGAGTCCAATCATATTTCTGACAAAACAAACCGGCACCTTGACCCAATTGGCAAATAAGTGCCTCAGAACGTAATAACAGCCCGTTTTCAAGAAATTAGCAGAATTTGCGTGAAATGACCAAAATACCCCTGGGACCAAATCTGCAAAACAGACACCTCCATGACTTGTTAGTGGTTAGCAAAATGTTCATAGGAGATGATATGCGAAATGCCTGACTAAATGTAAGGGTAAAATTTGGGGTATTACAAGCGGTATTCTGTCTTTTGAAGATACCAACCCTAATGTGCAATCAAATCCGTTTCCTAAACATGGTAATGCAACTGTTAATATGGTATATGGTTGTCCTGGTACATACCGTATTTTCGACATTCGCTGGATTCGGAGATCACTTGTTGAAATGCATGCTACTTTGAGTGAGTTCCATGATATTGAGCATGATTATGCCGCCTGTTGTATTTGTTCTGTGAACCCTCGAGGGTGTGTGATTGTAAAAAGGGACTTACAAAAGATGATGGATGAGAATTTGATTCAGGTTACTGCAAACAGAAATGAAGTGGAGAACGAGGTGAATGTCATAGTCCCACGTTTCAATATTCCTGAGCGGGTTGTAATTTCTTACAATAGTCAGAAATCTGCTGTGACGCCTTTGGTTATCCGTTTGCCTGGCCCGACGCCGTATGAATCCGATAAAGCTGTTCCCTACAAATACAATGCTACTATGTTGGAGGATGGAAAAGAGGTTCCCATTCCTTCTCTTCCCTCAGTTGTGACTATTGCTGATGTCGGACGTGTAACCAGAAGTGGTCGAGTGTTTGCTAATGAGCCTTCAAAGACAAGTAAAGATACTGGGAGTAAGCAAATTCAGTTGAAGACTTCTGTAGAGTCTGGTCAATCAAGTGGTGTAAATCAGAAGTCAGATAATGATGAGGTATTGAAATTGATCAAGAAGAGTGAATATAATGTGGTGGATCAATTGTTACATACACCGTCAAAAATATCTGTTTTATCCCTGTTAATGAGCTCTGAGGCTCATCGTGAATCGTTGCAGAAAGTATTGGAACAAGCTTATGTAGATCATGATGTGACTGTTAACCAGTTTGATAGCATTGTTGCCAATATCACTGCGTGTAATAATCTGAGTTTTTGTGATGAAGAGTTGACTGATCATGGAAGAAATCATAATTTGGCTCTCCATATTTCCATGAATTGCCAGGAAGACGCCCTATCCAATGTGCTGGTTGATACTGGGTCATCGTTGAATGTGATGCCAAAATCTACTTTGTCCAGATTATCTTATCAGGGTACTCCTATGAGGTTCAGTGGGGTCATTGTGAAAGCCTTTGATGGATCGAGGAAAACCGTGATTGGAGAGGTTGATCTCCCTATCAAGATTGGTCCGTGTTTTTTCCAGATCACTTTTCAAGTCATGGATATTCGTCCTGCTTACAGTTGTCTTCTAGGACGCCCATGGATCCATGAAGCTGGAGCTGTTACTTCGACGCTGCATCAAAAGTTAAAATTCGTGCAGAATGGTAAACTTGTCGTTGTTGGTGGAGAACAAGCTATGTTGGTAAGCAGTTTGTCGTCTTTTTCTTATATCGATGCGGAAGAGGATATTGGGACTCCGTTTTAGGCTCTTTCTGTGGTTGATAAAGCTGTTAAGAAGGATGGGGTGTCCATGTCTTCTTTAAAAGATGCACAACGTGCAGTGGATAATGGCCAAGCTGATGGATGGGGTCAAATCATTGAAGTTGCTGAGAAAAAAGATAGAGCTGGTTTGGGTTTTACATCTGGTTAAACCCAAAAAGAGCTGAAGAGTATTCATGAAGTCTTTCGAAGTGCTGGGTTCATCCATTGCAAAGATCATTCTACAGCTGCAATTCTCGAAGATGACCAAGAGGAAGAAATGCCCAACTTTGTGACACGTGGATTGATATGCCAGAATTGGATCGCTGTTGATGTTCCTACTGTTGTTCATGTTTCAAAGTAATTTGTTTTTGTTTCTTTCAGAAAAAATCCTTTCACTCTGCCCAAGGTGAAAGTGAATTTGTGAGGGCTTTGTTTCAACTTTTATCATCATCAATAAAATGTTTTTCTGTTTATCCATATGTTGTTTTCCTTTTTTGCTTTACTTCTGAAAAATGGTAACATAAAAAACCGAAAAAAAGTATAATAATGTTATAATCACTTTTATCTGCATAATATTTTCATTTTTTTGTTCATATTCTAAAATCAAACATAAAATCATTGTGCAGATTGATTGTTAAACCCATTGGAAACAATGACCATATGCCCCCTCCCAACTTTGAGTTCCCTGTGTTTGAAGCGGAAGAGGAGGATATTGAAGAAATTCCTGATGAGATTTCTCGATTGCTTGAGCACGAGGAGAAAGCCATTCAGCCTCATGAAGAGCCGGTGGAATTGGTTAATCTGGGTTCCGATGATGATAAGAAAGAAGTCAAGATTAGGGCACTGCTTCAGTCAGATGTTAAGAAGAGGATGGTAGAGCTTCTTAGAGAATATGTTGACGTGTTTGCTTGGTCCTATCAAGACATGCCTGGTCTTGATACTGGTATTGTGGAGCACCATTTGCCATTAAAGCCTGAATGTTCACCCGTGAAGCAGAAATTGAGAAGAACTCATCCTGACATGGCAGTGAAGATTAAAGAAGAGGTTCAAAAGCAGATTGATGCTGGTTTTCTTGTGACCGTCGAATATCCTCAATGGGTGGCCAATATCGTGCCTGTTCCAAAGAAAGACGGAAAAGTACGAATGTGTGTTGACTATAGAGATTTGAATAAAGCAAGTCCAAAAGATGATTTTCCACTACCACACATTGATTTGTTGGTAGATAATACTGCTAAGTTCAATATCTTTTCATTTATGGATGGATTTTCCGGTTATAATCAAATAAAGATTGCACCTGAGGATATGGAAAAAACAACATTCATTACACCCTAGGGAACATTCTGTTACAGAGTGATGCCCTTCGGTTTAAAAAATGCTGGTGCAACGTACCAGAGAGCTATGACCACTCTGTTCCATGATATGATGCATAAAGAAATTGAGGTCTATGTGGATGATATGATTTGTAAGTCGAAGACTGAAGAAGATCATATTAAAAATTTATTGAAGTTGTTTCAACGTTTGAGAAAGTTTAAGCTCCGTCTGAATCCTAATAAATGCACTTTTGGTGTTCGTTCTGGAAAATTGTTAGGCTTTATTGTCAGTCAAAAAGGCATTGAAGTTGATCCTGGTAAAGTTAAAGCTATCCAGGAGATGCCTGCACCCAGAACAGAAAAACAAGTAAGAGGATTCTTGGGACGTTTGAACTATATCTCTCGATTTATATCCAATATGACTGCCACATGTGCACCGATTTTCAAACTTCTCCGCAAAGATCAGGGTTGTGTCTGGACAGAAGATTGTCAGAGAGCTTTCGAAAGAATTAAAGAGTATCTGCTTGAACCTCCTATTTTGTCTCCTCCCGTAGAAGGAAGACCTTTGATCATGTATTTGACCGTGCTAGAAGAGTCTATGGGTTGTGTTCTGGGTCAACAAGATGAATCCGGGAGAAAAGAATTTGCCATTTATTATTTGAGTAAGAAGTTCACTGATTGTGAGTCTCGGTACACGATGCTTGAAAAGACATGTTGTGCTCTAGCTTGGGCTGCCAAGCGCCTCCGTCAGTATATGTTGAATTGTACAACTTGGTTGATATCTAAAATGGATCCAATCAAGTATATCTTTGAAAAGCCTGCTTTAACTGGGAGGATTGCTCGTTGGCAAATGTTGTTATCAGAATATGATATCGAGTACCGAACTCAAAAGGCGATAAAAGGAAGTGTTTTGGCTGATCATTTGGCACACCAGCCAATTGATGATTATCAACCTATTCAGTTTGACTTTCCTGATGAGGATGTGATGTATCTAAAGGTTAAAGATTGTGAGGAGCCATTACATGAAGAAGGACCTGAGCCTGGATCCCGTTGGGGTTTGATTTTTGATGGGGCGGTTAATGAATATGGCAGAGGTATTGGTGCAATTATTGTTACTCCTCATGGTTCTCATATTCCTTTCACTGCAAGGTTGGTTTTCAATTGCACAAATAATGCGGCTGAGTATGAAGCGTGTATTATGGGCTTGGAAGAAGCTATCGATTTAAGAATCAAGATTCTTGATGTGTATGGAGATTCAGCTTTAGTGATTAATCAGATTAAAGGGAAGTGGGAGACACGTCAACCTGATTTGATTCCTTATCGTGATTATGCAAGAAGGTTGTCAACTTTCTTCAATAAAGTTGAGTTTCACCATATACCAAGAGCAGAGAATCAAATGGCAGATGCTTTAGCGACTTTATCCTCCATGATTGTGGTGAATCATTGGAATGATGTGCCAAAGATTAATGTGATGCGTCTTGATAGACCAGCTCATGTGTTTGTAGTTGAAGAGGTGGTTGATGATAAACCCTGGTATTATGATATTAAATGCTTTCTTCAGAATCAAGAGTACCCACTTGGGGCATCCAAGAAGGATAGGAAAACTTTGAGAAGATTGGCTGGTAGTTTCTTCTTGAATGATGATGTGATGTATAAGAGAAATTATGACATGATCTTGCTCAGATGCGTGGATAGACACGAAGCAGATATGTTGATGAAAGAAATCCATGAAGGATCCTTTGGCACCCATGCCAATGACATGCGATGGCTAAGAAGATGTTAAGCGCAGGTTACTATTGGCTGACAATGGAATCTGACTGTTGTAAATACGTGAAAAGTGCCATAAATGTCAGATTTATGCTGACAAGATTCATGTGCCTCCAACTCCTCTCAATGTTATCTCTTCTCCATGGCCTTTTTCAATGTGGGGCATTGATATGATTGGAATGATTGAGCCTAAAGCGTCGAACGGACACCGTTTCATATTGGTGGCTATTGACTATTTTACCAAATGGGTTGAAGCGGCATCATATGCAAATGTGACTAAGCAAGTAGTGGTCCGGTTTATCAAGAATCAAATCATCTGTCGGTATGGTGTTCCGAGCAAGATCATCACTGATAATGGGTCGAATTTAAATAACAAGATGATGAAGGAATTATGTGATGAGTTTAAGATTGAGCATCATAATTCTTCTCCTTATAGACCCAAGATGAATGGGGCTGTTGAAGCTGCTAATAAGAACATTAAGAAGATTATTCAAAAGATGGTTGTTACATACAAGGATTGGCATGATATGCTTCCTTTCGCTCTGCATGGGTATCGTACATCCGTTCGCACTTCAACAGGGGCAACCCCTTTTTCTCTTGTTTATGGCATGGAAGCAGTGCTCACGATAGAGGTTGAAATCTCTTCTATGAGAGTTTTGATGGAAACTGAATTGGCTGAGGCTGAATGGTGTCAAAGTAGATACGACCAGTTGAATCTGATTGAAGAGAAAAGAATGACGGCTTTGTGTCATGGCCAATTATATCAACAAAGAATGAAGAAAGCATTTGATAAGAAGGTTCGACCCCGTGTGTTCAGAGAAGGTGACCTCGTGCTCAAAAAGATCTCGACTTTTACTACTGATTCTAGGGGCAAGTGGACTCCTAATTATGAAGGCCCATATGTTGTTAAGAGAGCCTTCTCTGGCGGTGCATTAATTCTTACAACTATGGATGGAGAAGAGTTCACTCGTCCTGTGAATGCTGATGCAGTCAAGAAATACTTCGCCTAAAAAAAATAAAAGAACAGCTCGCTAAGTTGAAAACCTGAAAGGGCGGCTTAGGCAAAAATGAGCGTCTCGGTGGATTGAAAACCCGAAAGGGCGGTCCAGGCAAAAATTAGAGACAAAATAGAAATAATCATCCCGGTAGATTGAAAACCCGAGAGGGCAATCTAGGCAAAAGTTAGGGATCATGGCAAGTAACTGCATCTGGCCAGTCTTGATCGTTTGAAGCAACATTTCCTATCAAAGGTTTTACTTCAAATATTCTCCGCTGAAGTCTCAAGCACAGTTGGAATTCAAAGTTGTTAGGGAGAATAATGGTCATTGTATTTCAATGTAGAACTTTCCATTGTACTTACCATTTTTCAAACTTTGTAATGATCCATGGAGTTACGCCATTTGCGGACTACCATTCTATCAATAGAATTTGGGCCTTTGTCCCTTTGTTTGCAATTCTTATTTTATTTCTGTTTACAGAATTTCATTTTATTTTTGATGATGATTTTTGAAACAAATGTGAATAATTGATTTAAATTTTGAAAATTATAAAAACATTTTTCTTTGATTTGTGAAAATAAAAGAAAGAATGTCAACAGTAATCCCAAGAATGGTAGAATCTTGAAGCGAAAAGCGTAAGTGTTCTCTTCAGCAGGGTTCTTTCTTGCCTCTCTGGTAGAATTTATTGGCAGCTCCCCAGTAGAGTTGTGTTGATGTTTCCCCATTTGAGCTATATTGAGGTCTCTTCAGTAGAGTTTGCTGATATTCCCTTAGCAGAGTTTTGTTTCTTTGGATAAACCAGACGAGTGTTGAACGGTTTTCCACAGCAAAGTCTTGATTCAAATGATGGATATGTTTTATTCATTCAACCAGATTATGATCGGACAGTTGAGAAATTTGAAGATCACTTCTCCTTGATGTTTTTGCCCAAGCGGAGATTTGTCTTTGATGATTCCTAGCAGAGGTTATGCATATTTACTTTGGATTATTCCCCAAGTAGAGAACAATGTTGAGAAGTGTTGACATAGCAGTCACCTGTCGGGTTTTCTCTCACCTTGTGATTGGGTGTTGATTTAAAATTCCCCACAGTTTGACTTTTTGCTATCATGTTAACTTCTTATTCCCCTGGCAGGGTTGGAAGATTTCTGTTGCTATGTTTTCTCCAACAGTTTTTTCTCAAAGCGGAGTTCATATTGTTGTTCCCTTTTGTTGAATTATTGTTGGTTGAAGATTGATCTTTGGGGTCTCCTCCCCAAGCGGTATCTCCATTTCCTCAGCGAGGTTTGAGCCTTGTGGTAGGATTTATTTTCCTTTGATGGCTCTTGTGTATCTCTTGCAGGGTTTCTGTTGCTGATCCCCAGCACGATCTCCAATGATATCTCTAACTCGCAGAGATTAGCCGAGTATTTCAGTGGTGTTGTGGTGTTTTGTTCACCCTCTGTTTGCCCTTTTTGTCTGATTTATCAGCATATTCATACTCATTGAATGCGCATTCATTTTGGTTGAGCATAGCATGTCTTTGTTGCATTGTGCATCCTGCATTTTTTTTGTTGGTATTTCCCTTTTCCCGATGTTGTTATCTCGCAGAATACGTGTGTCCTCTCTTCATTAGAGTGTCGACCCCTAAGCAGAAAATACCTATCATTTTTTATTCCCCACTGAGTTTATGCCTCGTGGAAGATGTTTTGTTTAGCTTTCCTCCCCAGCTTTTATTTGGATGGAATTGTTCCCCAGTTGAGTTATTTCCTCATTGGGTCGAGTCTTGTTTGACCGTTTCTTTCCAGTTTGTTCCTGGATTGAACTTTGGTCTCTTGCAGCAGTTACTTTGGTTTTCCCTGGGCTGTGAAACCGGGATGACGAGAAGGTGGTTTTGAGGATTTATTTTCCTCAGCAGAATCTGTTATTGATCCCCATCAGAAGATGAAGATTTGATTTTCCCAGTAGTGTTTTGATAACACTTTCTTGGTAATTACTTATGCAACTTCATGTGGAAGCCTCTTTATTTGAGCATCTTGTGTAATCTCCAGAAATTTACCTTTGCAATAAATAACATTTCTCTGGCTCATCCTCAACAGAGAAGTTTATTGTGAAGTGATGGATCCTTATCTGATCAGCTTTTCTGTCAATTGGAATTTCTGTGGAATAACTCCCGATAAGAATTCTATTGCATGGTTCAACCTGCTTGTATCTCTTTTAAAGATCCTCGCCAGAGTTGTTAATATCTTTTTCCAACAAATGGTTGTCTCTTTATTTGAGAAGTTTGTTGTGTGTTTGGAGCTGCTCAGTAACAAGTAGCTGATGATATATCTCTTTCTCCTGCCCAGTGACAGGTAGTCGAGTATGTTTGTCCTACCCAGTGTCAGGTAGTTGACCTTTTATCTTTTTCTCCTACCCAGTAACAGGTAGTCGAGTATGTTTGTCCTACCCAGTGTCAGGTAGTTGACCTTTTATCTTTTTCTCCTACCCAGTAACAGGTAGTCGAGTCTGTCCTACCCAGTAACAGGTAGTTGACATATTGTTTACCCTATCCAGTAACCGATAGTTGGTAACCCCTTTCATTCAAGTTTATTATTCTCGCTAAACTACTCAGTAACCAGTAGTTGGCGTTGCTTCTTTTCCTACCCAGTAACAGGTAGTGGATTATATTTCAACGAGTGGATTACTTTTTACCCAGTAGCTGGTAATAGGTAATACATTTCTTTGTTTTCTACCCAGTAACTGGTAGATAACAATTCTCTTGTGTTTTTGCACTTATTTTCTACTCAGTAACCGGTAGAAAGTATTTTACCTATTCTCTTCGGTTCGAATATCTTCGCCCAGTAACTGGCGGTTGGTATCTCTTTCCCCATTGAGTCGTTTCCTTTCCCTTATCGGAATAGGGTCTTGCTCTTTTGTTTTCTCATGTGGAGTCTCTCTTTTTTCTCCCGACCTTTTGTTTGTCTCCTGTGGCATTATTTTCCCACAGAAGTCTTATGTTCGCATATCATTAGCATAATCATATCATTTTGTGGTCTCTTAGGGCTAAAAATTGGGTTAATTGTTATATTTAAGTCTCTTCTATCTAGTCGAGACAAAGATGTCAATCTCCATATCTCCGGATAGAAGAATCTTAAATAGGGGCAGCTGTAATACCCTAATTTTTACCCCTAAGATCCCACATTTCATTTGCATATCATTCCACAAACAAGATCATACTTTTTGATTCTCTTAGGTCCCTTGTTGTTTCTTACTTTCTTTATGTTTGTTTCTGTTTACTAACATCTAACCAAAATATCAAAAATATTTTTTCAATTTGTTTGTTTCTTCTTTTTCTCTGTGTGTTTAGGGTTTTACAAAGAGATTAATGGCAAGGACATTCATTCAAGTATAAATCAGACGGAAGTTTGACCTCATCTTGGTCAAACTATCAAGAGTTTGCTTCAATTTGTTCTATGAGAAATTTGGTCCAGAGATCCGAGAATCATGTCAAAGATCAAAATTAAAGGTTTAAGGCCAATATATGCCGTTGCTAATAGGATTTCTACAATGTGTGTCTTACCGCTTCGGTTAGCCGGTGTTTTGAGTGCTTGGTGCAATCAAACTACTCGGTTTTCAAGGACAATTGATCAATATTCATTTGATTCACCAAGACATGTTTAGTCAACTCTTAACAATTTTGTTGCTGTGATTAAAATAAAACATGATGACATCATTACAAGCCTTGTCTGAGATGCCTGCCCTTAGAAATCAAGCTCCACATGATCAATTGAAGACTGCAAATATTGAAACTAATGACTTGATAGCAAGATCACATCATCATTTGGACCAAATCAATGGAACTACTAAGCTGAGTCAGACTGAAAATTTGCAGCAAATTACTCCTGATAGCATGAGCCACAAAAGTGTGAATTCTCTATTTTTTAGAGATGATTTAACTGACAGAAAAGACCTACTAGTAATGGAAGGAGGGTGGTAAGATAAGGAGTTGTCAGTCGTAGCATGTGTACCATATAACCTGTATTTAGAAATTTTTATCATGGAAGTACTTCCTTGTTCTGGCGTCCAGTATGCCGGGAATCTGATTGCCCTCAACGCGGTTCAGAAACAACTTTTATCTACCAGGAAGAACCTAGTTGCCCTGAAAACACGGCACAAGCTAAATTGGCAGATGATCAACTGAATGAATCACTGCAATAAGATTGAAGGGTCAGAGATAGCAATGCAAGATGACAGGACACAGAATGTGGGTGCTTCTTTGACTAATTCGAATTGTCAATGCAATGGAGCTTCATGTTGCGACTGCTGCATCAGAGGATTGTGAAAGAATGTTGAGAACCGGTGATCGGGTAGGCCGAATGGCATATGATAAGAAAAATTTGCTGCTGTATGCCATCATATCAGGTTCTCGAAGACATATTGATCGCCTGCTTAGAGATCAACAGACTCTTTTTAGTTCGATAGAGGATTTCTTGTGGTTCAAATTGTCAACTGTGAGGGACCAACCGGCAATGTCTGTCCAGGAGAACGATCATATTAGGAACATGAAATTGGTGTCTGGCAGAAAACTATTGACTCTGAAGCATGTCGAAGCAGACAAGAAGATTCTGGTGTAAAATTCTGTGAATCAACTGATGCTGATGATGCTTGGAATAAGAAAGTGGAGGCATGTGTTACTCGTAATCCGAAAGTCCGCGGAGATCTCAAGCCTTTTCCACAGAGACTTTATGCCGTCCCTCCTAAAATTGCCAGCGGCTCTGTTCCTGGAATTTCTGCTGAAACATATCATGATGATAACAAAAATTGGAAAAAACATGTACTGCAAGTGTGGCCATTTAGATTATGCTCACCACCTGTTTGATGAAATGCCTAGGAGAAACTTTGTTTCTTGGACTGCTATTATTTCTGTGTTTGCAGAGTGCAACCCTGAGCATGCTTTCCCTCTTCTCTGTCAACTTCGTCGAGAAAATGTTGTGTTGGACCGGCATACATTCTCAATTGCCTTAAAAGCTTGTGCCTACTTTGTGACCGAGCAAAATACAACGGCAGTTCATTCACAAGTAATTAAACACGGGTTTCAGGACGACACAGTTGTTTCAAATGCCTTGATACATGCTTATGGGAGGTGTGGCTCTTTAGCTTCGTGTGAACAAGTATTTGATGAAATGTGTCGCCGTGATTTGGTTTCTTGGAATTCATGGGGAACCTGGTGCGCATGTGACTGATATACAGCCTGTTGAGGCAGTGGTTTCTCTGCTTCTGAATAAAATATTGTCCAAGGAAACAAACTATCTTCCAATATCTCGGGGTGAAAGAGTGGTATTCATGATCAATGGATTAGGCGGCACCCTCCTTAATGGAACTAATGATTGCACCAGGTCTATATGCTCCAGTTCATCAACACTTTTTTGTTGCTCGCATGAATATGTCGGTTGATTCTAGACCGGGTGAAGCTTTGAATCAGGTTGTGGAGGTCAATATGAAAGTTGAAGAACCTGGTGAGAATAATATTCACCATAATGCGTGCTATGCTGAAGAGACTTTGCTCAAATCTGAATCCAAAGCAATGCGTGATTGCAATACTTTGACTGCTCGTCATTGGGTTGTTAGGAACACAAGAACCAGCAACAGAACTGGACAATTAACAGGCTAGCAAGCGTCAAGCAGTTGTTGGTCGTAAACGTGTCCGT
Source organism: Lathyrus sativus (assembly GCA_963859935.3). Taxonomy (NCBI): domain Eukaryota; kingdom Viridiplantae; phylum Streptophyta; class Magnoliopsida; order Fabales; family Fabaceae; genus Lathyrus; species Lathyrus sativus. The sequence goes on along the minus strand of OZ012741.1, from coordinate 631,171,046 downwards.
ATAATTCTTTCCGATGATGATGATGACGGTGAAGAAAATGAATGGTACCGACTATTGCGTTTGAGGTGGGAAGAATATCATAATAGGAAGAATGCAATCTCTGCTGCTGTTAATCATGGGCTATATCGCAAATGTACTCGTGTGCAACAAAACCTCTGCACAAGATCCGTCTTCTTTTGTTGAGTCTTGGTGAAATGGTCTCAGGCAGAATATTGCTGCTGGAGACATAAAAGCTCTCATAGCGTTTTTTGAGACAAGTCAGGATATGTCCTGTATTGAAGATGTCTTACACATGATTATTCGCGCTGTTTCTCAGAAGTCTTTACTTGCTTCTTTCCTTGAACAAGTCAATATCATCAATGGTTGTCAGGTTTTTGTTAACCTTCTCCAGAGGGAGTATGAGTCTATCTGATTGCTGAGCTTACAGTTCCTTGGGAGGATTTTGGTTGGCCTACCATCTGAAAAGAAGGGGTCAAAATTCTTCAATATCCCAATGGGAAGATCCAAATATCTTTCAGAAGAACATAGGAAAATCAGAATGCAACCAATTTTCTTAGCTATATCTGATAGACTTTTCAGCTTTCCGCAGACAGAAAATCTTTGTGCTACTTTATTTGATGTTCTTCTTGGTGGTGCTAGCCCCAAACAGGTTTTACAAAGACACAGCCACCTTGAGAGGGCAAAAAGCAAGAGCAGTAGCTCTCATTTTTTACTTCCTCAGATGTTGCCTCTGATTTTTAGATATTTGTCTGGCTGTAAGGATACATCCGCAAGAATAAAAATAATCAGAGATATACTTGACCTTCTTGATTCAAATGCTTCAAATATTGAAGCCTTTATGGAATATGGGTGGAATGCTTGGCTAACATCTTCTCTAAAGCTTGGTGTGTTAAAGGACAAAAATTTCGAGTTGCATAATCATGGTAACAATAAAATGGATGAGCTGCTTGCGGTAAGAAATTTGTTTTCTCTAGTTCTGTGTCACTATCTGAATTCTGTAAAAGGTGGCTGGCAGCAGTTGGAAGAAACAGTCAATTTCCTTGTTATGCACTCTGAGGAGGGTGGAAGTTCATATCGGTTCTTTCTCCGTGATATATATGAAGACGTGGTTCAAAATTTGGTGGATTTATCAGCTGCAGACAATCTTTTCATTTCACAACCCTGTCGAGACAATACACTGTACCTTTTGAAATTAATTGATGAGATGCTGATCTCCGAAATTGATAAAGAACTCCCCGCTCCTTGGAAGTGAATCTAATTTTCACATTGATTTGGAAATGGAATGTCACAAGGAGTACAGTTCTGCCTTAAAAGATGTGTTGATAGGAGAAGCCGGTGAGCAAACATCTAGAAAATCACAAAAAAATAAGCAGCTAATACCATGTGACAATACAATTGAAGATAAATGGTGGAATCTCTATGACAATTTGTGGCTTGTTATTAGCAAAATGAATGGGAAGGGACCCAGTAGCGCGTTACCTAAATCAACGTCATTTGCAGGGCCATCTCTTGGTCAAAGGGCTCGTGGTTTAGTTGAGTCGTTAAACATTCCTGCTGCCGAAGTGGCTGCAGTTGTTGTATCAGGAGGGATAGGCAATGCTTTGACTGCAAAACCTAACAAAAATGTTGATAAAGCAATGGTTTTACGAGGAGAGAGGTGCCCTAGAGTTATTTATCACCTTGTTATTCTTTATCTGTGTAAATCTTCTCTAGAAAAGGCATCACGGTGTGTGCAACAGTTCACCTCACTTTTACCCTGCCTTTTAACTGCTGATGATGAGCAAAGCAAGAGTAGGCTGCAACTTATCATCTGGCTACTGCTTTTTGTTAAGTCACAGTATGGAATGTTGGACGATGGTGCTCGTTTTCATCTTTTATCACATTTGATCCGTGAGACTGTTAATATTGGAAAATCAATGCTTGCTACTAGCCTTGTGAACCGTGATGACACTTTGGAGCCAAACTACAATTCAAGCGGGATCCATTCAAAATTTGATTCAAAAGGATCGAGTTCTGGCAGCAATCAGCGATGAAGCTAATTATACGAAGATATCAAAAATTGACCGCTCCCAGCAGATACAGGAACTTCATTGTAGAATAGATGAAAACACCTTGGCAGAATCTACTAGTAAGCAAGCTCTAGAAGATGAAATCCAGAATAGCTTGAACTCAATCCTTTCTTCAGATGATAGCAGAAGAGCTGAATTTCAGCTTACCTATGAGGAGGAGCAGCAAAACGTTGCTGAAAAATGGATACACATGTTTCGATCATTAATTGATGAGAGAGGTCCATGGTCTACTAATCCTTTTCCAAATTGTGTTGTGGCACACTGGAAACTTGACAAGACAGAAGACACACGGCGAAGGAGGCCAAAACTAAGGCAAAGTTATCATTTTGATGAAAGTCTCTGTAATCCTGTTTCTGCTACTACTAGCGGATTTACTAGTCCTGTTAACGAAAGTAATCCTGGTTTTGTGGGTAATATACCTGAACAATTGACGCAGCCATCAAATTGGGAGCATAAAATTAATAGAAATCATCTTGTTTTCTCTTCAAGAGACGGGAAGAAATGCATTGCATAGCATGTAATTTAGAGCATTCTGAGGTTTAATGATACAGTGTCGATTATAAGCTCTCTTCAGCACGAGTATCACACTCCTTCTTGTTGGTTTATGCAGCAGGACACATCAATTTGTTATAATGGTGGATTTGAAAGAGTTATACATAATTTATTGGTGTTCAAAGGCACACATCAGTGTTAGATAAATGAAGTTGGTAAGTCTGTTCCCGGCTCAGCTCGGCTTGTTTGTGAAAGACGTAGGAATGCCGCATCTTGGTTTTAATGATTGCACATCAATTGCGGCGTGGAAGCTTCAATATTATCAAGGGGAAATGGCGACATCAAGAAGCGGCAGAAAATAGAATTCTGTGGTAGCAGAGCTTTGTTTTTATCCAGACTATTTTCACTTATCCAAGCCATATTGCAAGCCATGTGAATATAATCTCAGCCATGTAGCTGACCCCACAAGCTTTCCACGTCACCTAAGTGAGCTGAAATGAGAAATTGCAAAAAAAAAAAAAAACGACATGAATATTTTGTTCAGCAAAAGCTCACGCGTAAACACCCACTTCAAAACGGCAGAAAATTATCACAAACGGCAAATCATTTTTCACTCATTCTCATCTATAAATAGAATTCATCCCTCACTCTATTCTTCAAGATTTTCAAGCCAAAAAACCTCTGCTGATTTTCTTCCTCAAATTCCTCACTACCAGAAAAACCTTCGTTCATTCTCTTCTCATACTTCATTCCACCAAATTAACTTCAAATCAACCTCTAAACACAGATCAATTCAACCAGAGATTCGTTCAGAAGAAGAAGAGAAGCAAGAAGAAGTTTGGATTGATTTCTTACCTGAGTTTGAAGGTAGATTGAGCTTCACCGTCATTTTCGATCCGTTATCTTTTGTTGTGATTCTTTGAATTGTTGGTACCATTGTGAAGAGCTCTTGATTTCGATTGCAACCGCATATTTTTCGCGTCCCGCCGTTGTGATTTAAGCAAGCATCCATGGCCGTGAATGTTTTCGCGTGTGAGAGCTAGAAGAAGAAGATGACTCTGTTTTGTTTTCTCTTTCTACTTTTCAATTATATTTTTCTTTTATTTTCCTTTTTATTTCTTTCAGAACTTAACCGTGTGGACTTTTCCACATTTTTCTTTTATTATTAAATTTGTATTTTAATTTCATTTTGAAAAAGCTCTTAAAAAATTATTTGAAAATATTTTGATTAATTGTTGGTGGTTTTGGATCTTGAATTTTGATAAGATTTCATCAATATCAATGGACTTTGGGTGTTGATTTTTATCCACCAAGAGAGGTGATTGATATTGATGATAATTTAATCGATTTAAGATTCAAATTGTGATTTCTTGTCATTCTTATTTTCTTTCTTTTTTTTATTTTTTATTTTTGATCGATGAAATCTATGGATCATAGATTGTTGATTATCAAGGTTGTTTAATCTTCATTATTTCAAATCTATGGACGAATAATCATTGAGATAATTCTCCTTACTTTGGAATAGTGATAGATTACCTTTGATTAATTAATTAAAAATCTTGATTATGATGAGATCATTACCTCTTTTCTTTTTGTGTGGCATGTTTTAGGAGAGTGATTTACATATCACTTCTCTAACATGTATTAACACTAACATTTTATTGACCGGCCTCAGATAGTCGTGGTTTCTACATAAACCCGATTACGATTGCTTAACATAGCGCTAAAGTGTCCCTTAATCGGAAAATGATCATTCGTGGCTCAAACTTACGTTTAAAAGTCCAAGTATGTTTAGTTGCTTGTCTTAACTCCAATACCTATGAAAATCATTGTTAGGAGGCTTTGATTCTATCAATCCTCTAATGAATTTTCATTAATCTTGGTCTAAGTGCAAGAATTAATCATCATTGATCATATGTTCTAACCACTAACTACTAATTCACTAACACTATCCTTGTTTAATTTTGTTTATATTCTTTTCTTACTCTTTATTTTTTACTTTTATACTTCCATTTTATCATTTCACATCATATCTTTGTTTATGTTTATGTCGTTTCTCTTTTGTCCACTTGGACCATACTTTGTTCAAAACACTAATAAAGGATAAAACATCTAAAAAACTTGGTGCTATTAACTTTGTGGTTATACTCTTGGACCATTCTTAGACCTTGGACTTTATGGACCTTTGGACTTAGAATTAGGGTTCTCATTCCTATGCTTGGAGTATTGTGGATCTTAGCCTTTATTTGGCTCGCTCATTAGCTTATGCTTTAAATCGGATTGAATTCTTTTTGCTTGCTTTGGAGTGTGCTACAAGTCGGTTAGATCTTTCTTACCTCTAGCTCTTATTTTGTTTTGTAGGATAGTCACTTCATCTCCTCCCCTTCTTAAATTTTCAAAACTTTCTCCCTCTTTCAAAACCTTCTTGGTTTCAAACTTCAAAACCGCTTTCGCAATAAAACCTTGACTTTCGTCAAGTGATTTTTAAAAACTTTGTTTCTTTCTTAATAAAAGTCAATCAATGTTAATCATGCTTTGACCAATTTTAAAAGACATAAAAAATATAAAAACTCATCAACTCTTTTTGTGCCTTTATGCACTTTTTCACTTTAAAACTTTTCATAAAGTTTAGACATGATTCATTTCTATAGTTGAGATGTAAATCTCCTGTTCCCCATATTATTAAGACTTTGACATTTTCCACGTTGATGTTGAGTGATAGTCTTGTTGATAATCCAAGCAAATCCTCCATCTTTATGTGACGCAAATGTTGTCTTAATACTCGTGGGTGGATAGTCGCAGTTTTCTCCTTGAAATGACGACTTGTCTTTACATCTAAAATCAATCAAAACCAACAAAATTTTTGTCATTTGTACCACGAACTACGGGGTTTTGATTCCATATTGCACTTTATGGGTACGTAGGCATGAGACGATAAGTCTCTCCAAACACAAAAATCTAAAAAAATAATTCTCTTCTCATCTCCCCAATCTCTTTTCAAACAACCCACTTTCAAACCAAAAAGCGTAAATATTTCAAAGGGCTCCTATAGAGTACTATAGACGTTTTGGGTGCTAACACCTTCCCATTGCGTAACCAACCCCCTTACCCCGATCTCTGTCTCGTGTTCTTATTTTAGAACTCTTTGGTTTTGTTCGCTCTTTTTCCTTTCCTTTATTTGGATAAAATAAAAGTGCGGTGGCGACTCTTGTTTTCTTTGAGTTAAGTTAGTCAATAACTTAAACTCACAATTTTTACCGCTACAGAATGGAGGCAGTGTTACCGTTGGAGGTTGAGATTCCTTCCTTGAGGGTTTTACGAGATGTCCAACTTGACGAGGCAGAATGGGTTAAAGATAGACTGAATCAGCTCAGCTTAATGGATGAGAAGAGGCTAGCTTCTCTAGCATACGGTCGGTTGTACCAGAGCCGGATGAAGAAAGCATACGATAAGAAGATACACCTTCAAAGCTTTCAGACGGGCGACGTTGTGCTGAAGAGGATTCTCCCGCCACAAACAGATCACAGGGGGCAAATGGACCCCTAATTACGAAGGGCCATACGTTGTCAGAAAAGTCTTCTCTGGAGGAGCATTGTTGTTGTCCACCATGGACGGTGAAGACTTTACGTCTCCTGTGAATTCGGACGCAGTTAAAAAATACTTTGCTTAAAATTGACCCGCTGGACAGAAAAAAGAGAGTCCAGGCAAAAATGGGGCATCCTGGCGAACCAAAAACAGAATAAAAGGTTCGGGAAAAAGTTAGGGATAAAATTGAAAAGATGTACACCCGCGAAATCGAAAACTTGTGATCGCGACTTTCTATGTCTAATACAACTTAACTGCAAGTGCACAGTCTATCGTGTAGTAATAAAAGATATCGATCCCACAAGGACTCGTAATCAAACTAGTGTTCTCGGGAGTTACTATGTTTAGCTAGGTAGATACTGTTTAAGGGAATAATTTCTATCACTAAAGGGAACTAAAAACATTACTTGAATTATAATTACGCGAATCGATATGCAATAATTATGTTCTTCGGGGATTTGACAAGTTACCGGTATATAAAATATTTTTCAGAATTTATTTAAGAAGAAAATAGCGATCTAAAGACCTTCGTCTCACGATGGTTGTTGACGCTAGTCGCAGTTTTAAGGCGGAACGTATGCTGTCGCTATCCCGTTCGGGGTTAAAATTGCTTTTTGGAAATTTCTAAGTTCTAATCTATTTTAAAGTGCTTTCGCTGTTATTAAAACAAATGCCTAGTGTTTACTATCTGGTCTTAGCCGCAGCTGTCGCTTGTTGGTTCGTACCTTAATTAATTTCCCACTGTCGTGGCAAAACTACTTTTAAATAAGTTCTCGTTGTCGCGACGAACGTTTATTCAGGAAATAAGTTTAAACACTCAGGCCATAAACAACTTTTGAAAAAGAAAGGTTTTAACCGGTTATTATCAAATCCCGTCTGAATTATTATTACATATTGATTACTCTGGTTTAGCTAGACATGGATTTGGAATAAGTAAAGCGTAAATAAAAGCAGAAATTTAGAACATTCATATTGCTGGGAATTAAAGTTACAATTAACGAAATAATAAAAACCTGTAACGTATCCAATTGTCTTTTGGCCAAATCCCAACGATGTCGGCAGGATTGTGTCTTCAAACCAATAAAGCGCACAAATGAATATTGCAGAAATGGAATACAGGAAAAAGGAAAGGAAACAAAAACAACGAGACTGAAACTAAATTTGCTCTGGAAAATAATTTGGGCAGCACTTCGTTATCTGAATGCGACCCTCTTTCTCAGCTCCCCTCCTTCCCCTTTTATAGAGGTGAAATGCTAACGGTTGTAATTTGCAGAAGGTGGACTTGGAGTCAGAAAAATTAGGGAGTAGTGGTCCATTATTTGGGACTTGGAACTGATTTTTTGCACGTTATATGAAGCTTTACGTTTTTGCCTGCATGACGGTCGTCATGGTGTGTGACGGTCGTCACCCGTGTGACAGTCATCATGGATGTGTGACGGTCGTCACAACAGCAAAATGCGCATCTGCTGTTTTTCATGTTGTTTTCATCTGGTTTTCGTCCATATTTCATCTGTAATTGCTTCTTTTCTTCATATTGCTTTGTTTGGACATGATCTTCAAATACCTGCAAAATATCAGACAAATAACATGGAGAAAACCCGAAATCGGATTGAAACCAGTCGAATATTAGTTGAATTATACGTCAATATATATATATATATATATATATATATATATATATATATATATATATATATATATATATACGATTTCGCGTTATCAAACTCCCCTAAGCTTGAATCTTTGCTTGTCCTCAAGTAAAAACAGGAAGAATAAAAGTCGGCAAGCACGAGGCAGCTTCCTCATTCAGAAAGTTGGGAAAAACCGGGATTCTAAATAGGAACAAAACGAATACGGTGACGACACTGGACTATAAGTCTTCGGAGGTCTCCTTTTTATGCAAATCGGTCCCAATCACACTACTGCAGCTTGGTATCAAGGTTCTCGCGTCAAGTTTACCCTGTTTGTTCTAGCGCAATCACATTAAGCCCGTTGTCCATACACTTTCATGGCAAGTCAACCTGTTAGTGAATATGATCTCATTGTTGTTTTGATCTTTTCATTGCTCATAAGCTTATACTATTGATTTTTCAATGAGTTTTTGTACCGTTGGGCTAAATGCTCGGGTGAGGAGCACTTAACTTAGAGGGAACATGTCTCTATACTTGGGCTATATGGATTTCTTTTCATGATTTTTCATCTTTTTAGAGATCATACACTTATTTGCATTGGTCGCTCGCTTAGAAGTGTTTAGGATGGTGCTGACTGCTTGTATAAACTACTTGGGGCTGAGTTTGCGTAGAAACTTGAAACTTTGGTACACGTAGGTAGTGAAACCGACTCGCATAAACCGGAGGTCTAAGGTGTCAGGACGGTACTAGTTTTGTTAGAATTTTCGTCTCGGAGTTTCAAAACTTGGTTTGAATTTTGGCGCATTCGCGTGATGCTTTTGAGGAACGACTGAAATTTTTTGTTTATGTCGAATAAAGTGGGGATATTTGCGTAACGGAAGAAGATATATAAAAGAGTTTTTATTTGCTAAAATGGGAAAATGTTTGAATTGAAATTACTGAATTGAAAGTACAAGGGAACGGGAAATAAACGCTCCGCTCCCACACTATCTCAATCAGTGTCCCCACTGATATGAAACAATGCGAGAGGGAAATACAAGGGAAATGAAAATACAGGAAATGGAAAAAATAGTAAACAAATAAAGAAAGAAAGAACTAATCACGGCCTCTGCCTCGGTCACGTCCTCTGTCTCGTCCTCTACCTCTGGCTTGGTCGACTCGGGCCTCAAAGTTCAGCGCTCCGGTGTGATAGACATAATCTCGGAGTCCTTCGAATTACAAGGTAAGATTTGCCAAGTTCTCAGTGATGGTTTCCTGGCCAGTTTGGAGCTGTTGCATCGTGGTCCTATGCCAAGCTTCGAATTGCTCTGCTCGCTGATTTTGTTGCTGCATCATGGCGAGTATCTGTGCTTGCTGGTCGAGGGATCGGCGGAGGTCTTCTTCAAAGAAGTCGGGCTCTGGACGTTGGCGGCGGCGATAGTAGGATGTGCCTTCAGAAGGAAGTGGTTGCGATGCTTCAGGTTGCTCAGTTCTGTCCAACTCATCTTGCATTTCGTCAACAGAACCTTGGGTGTTGGTTTGAGTTGGGGCAGCGGTAGCAGCAGGGGCATTGAGGTCAAAAAGCCAGTTGGCACGATCCTGTGGGTGCATTCGGGTACGGGACGGCATGATGATACTTCTGATGGTTTTGCCACGCACGACCGGATGATACTTTCCATCGTCCCTGGAGCGGATGAGGTGAGAAGCTCTGCAATGGTCGGTGTCGAGAAATACCGAAGGAATGGTATGGAGATTCTGGAGTTGGTTACCGAGGTTCAGCCCTAGTGCAATGGAGGTAACAATCCCGCCAAAGTAAAATGGCTTAGAGCCACGGTTGCAGTTGGCCTGAATGTGGGCCAGGAGGAACGAAGCGGCGTTGATGGGCTCGGAATTGAACACGCAGCAAAGAAAGAAAAGTTCTTTGGAGTTTACCTTATGGTTGCTATCCCTTGCGAAGATGGTATTGCTCAGTGCTCGGTGGAAATATCGGATGGTTGGGTTGTGGATGTGTGTTGCATGCAGAGAATCCCAGTCGTCGGCATTGATTCCGGTCAATTGGTACCAAAGCGCAAAGGCTTCATGTTGAAATTGTTCGGTAATGCGGCGGTGAGCATCTTCGCCGCGAGGGAAATGTAGGATGTCGACAATCTGATTTTGATTCAGTTGGTAGTTCGTGCCAAACATACGGAAGCAGGCGGCGCCGAAATGTTGGCTGAGGTCGCCGCTGGAGGTGAAGTAACTGAACGAACTGAGAAACTCAAGGGTGAGTTGTTCGTAAGTCGGCTGCGGATTTGTGCACAGACGCCAAATGCCGGCTCTTTGGAGCATCCAAGTGATGCCATCAAGGAGGCCGAGCTCTGTGAGAGATGGTATGTGCGGATAGTGGGTCGGCTTGTAGCGACCGTTGATGGAAGGCGATATAGTTTGCTCGTTGTTTCTCGCCGGAGTCGCCGTCGCTGAACATGATATTGCTTAGGTCAGGGGTTTCATTGTTTCTTGCCATGGTTGGAGGATGCTGATGGAATGGGGATTAAGTTGTTTCTGTGGAATGAGAAATGTCACAAAAGTGGATTATAAAGATGAAATGGGAGTTGGGATTATATGTAGTAAGGAAGGAAAACGAAATTTTGAAGTGGGATTTGAGTGTGTGGTGATTTGAAGTGGTAAGATAGGAGTGGGGGAGGAAACATAACCTCTGTTATAGCAGATAACATGTTTTGGACTCGTGACGGTCGTCACCCGTGTGACGGGCGTCATGCTTCTGTGACGGTCGTCACACCAGCAAATTCTGCAGAACGCAGAATTTTGCTATAGGGGTGCTTTTGTCATGGTTTTAAGGCTTATAATTGATATGGCAATGTATTAAATCAGCTAAGAAGCATATGATAATGTAAAAACAGAATAAAGGAATAATGAATAAAATTGAAATAACATTTAATTAAAATGATTGTTTTTAATGTAATACATAAGTGAAATGAAACAATGCGAAAATCAAAATAATGAAAACATACGGAAAAACAGGAAAAATAAACTAAACTAAAGTTAAAATCTCAGTCCTTTTGTGCCTTCAATTCGTCAAACTTCCGTGCGTAGTAATCGAGCTGGTCACAAACTAAGTCCATGAAAACCGCTAGTTCGCTGTGTATGCTTGTGATTTCCTCTCTTACAGTGGTCAGAGCTACGTCGACGTTGTCTAATCGGTGCATAACAGTATCCATTTTGTCAGTGTTTTCTTCAGGAATGGGCTCAGGATAGGTGTTGTAATGTGGAGGGGTCGCAGGGTCTACCTCTACTTCTGAAACAGCATCCTCATAGTACGTATAATCATGTGCTTCAGAGATGTGATCACTGTCGTACATGTAATTTTGTGGTGTTGATTGAGGTGAAGGAGGGTCCCATAGGCTCATCCAATTCATAAACCCAATTGTCCGTGTTATGGATACTCGTCATCTGATGATTTGGCAATGTGAACAGCTGGACAGGTTTGTCATTGATAAGGTACTCGTAAGGTCCAGGTCCCATGGTTCTTAAAATGCGCCTGTTAAAGCAAAACTGGATATTCATGGGTCGGACGGTGCCAAAACTAGTGCTTGCATTTAGGTGGAATCTAAGGCCAAGCTCGTGGGCAATCATTGTCACGAGGCCTCCTATTAGAATAGGTGATTGTGGTTCCTGAGTGAGGCGTAGGAAGGATCTCATCATAAAGGCACGACATTCACTGGACGGCCCTGAGAAGCACAGAACAAGATAAATAACTCTTCTTTAGATACTGTAGTAATGTTTTCTTCTTTTCCGAAAAGGGTGTGAGCTAGGATCTTATGAAAGTATCTGAAAGCGGGGTTATGAATCTCATCATTATACATTCCATTTGGGTCAGGGTAATAGTCGCCTGTGATTTTACCCCAGAACTGGTTTAGTTCAAAATCAAGATCTTCATCTTCGGTACTGATGAACACATGTGGTCCGCTAGGAAATCCTAGGAGGTTAGCTAATGACATTCGGCTATGGGTTTGGTCCATTCCAAACATCCTAAAGGTGATCAGCTCTGTGTTTGATCCAAAACCATAGTTGGGGAAGTACCTGAAGGAACTAAGGAATTCATAGGTGAGGTCCTTATAGGTAGCAAAACGGGTTTTCAAGGAGGTGTTCTCCCAGCCTAATTGATTAAACAGGAATTGAATGCTATCAGTAATTCCTAGCTTCTCCATGGTAGACTTATCATAATACAGTGTTAAGGCTATGTCTCTCTCAGTTAATGCTTCGAATCTTGACTTTTGAGCTAATCCTCGAAAATGAACCTTTGTAAAGTCGCACGCGGCCATACTTGCAGGTTAGTCGAAGAAAAACAGGAGAAAGGTTTGAAGGCTTTTAAAATCCTAAAAAGTTTAAAACAGAAATTTTAAGTCATAATTTTTAGAAACAAAAGGTGGTAGAAATAAAAACAAAGTTTAAATAAAAGAGAAAATAATGAAAATAAAATAAAAATAAAAATAGTAGCAATTTATATTTAAAATTTTGTTAAAATTTCGAAGTAAGATTTCAAATAAAAATGAGAATGAAATACAGTAAAGAGGGAAATACGAGAAAAATGGGTTGCCTCCCATTAAGCACTGTTTTTAACGTCAAAAGCCTGACGATAGCTTGGTGACAAGCTATTCGGGTGTTTGAGCAGGAAGCTCGAGCAATGTTATACTGCTGACTTGAGGGTTGTTTTCGTTCTTATTATAATATTTTAGACGTTGCCCGTTTACGATAAACGGTGCATTCGTCTTATCAGTAATTTCAACGGCTCCACTTTGAAGTACTTTAGTCACTTCAAAAGGTCCAGACCACCTAGATTTTAGTTTACCTGGGAAGAGTTTCAATCTTGAATTAAATAGAAGTACGATGTCTCCCACACTGAATTGTTTCCGGACTGAACGTTTATCATGCCAATTTTTTGTTCGTTCTTTGTAGATACGGGCGTTTTCGTAAGCGTCCAATCGAAGTTCTTCTAATTCGTGTAAGTTCAAGATTCGTTTCTCTCCTGCCTCAGTGTAGTTGAAATTAAGTGTCTTAATTGCCCAGAAGGCTTTATGCTCTAATTCTACAGGGAGATGACAGGATTTACCGTAAACTAATTTGAAGGGTGTAGTACCTATAGGTGTCTTAAAAACGGTCCTATAAGCCCATAAAGCTTCATTTAGCTTTGATGACCAATCTTTCGTTGAGGTAGCGACAGTTTTTTCCAATATTTGTTTTATTTCCCTGTTCGATACCTCTACTTGTCCGCTAGTTTGCGGATGATAAGGTGTAGCTACTCGGTGTCGGACTCCATATTTAGAAAGAAGTTTGTCAAAAATTCGCGATATGAAATGTGATCCGCCGTCACCAAGGACGAGTCTGGGTACACCGAATCTAGGAAAGATTGTGTTTTTGAAGAGTTTGATTACTACTCGTGCGTCATTTGTTGGAGCGACAATGGCTTCTATCCATTTAGACACATAGTCTACAGCGACGAGTATGTAGTTATTACCAAAAGAAGACGGGAAGGGTCCCATGAAATCTATTCCCCATACGTCAAAGATTTCTATCTCTAAGATTCCTTTCTGAGGCATTTCATCGCGTCGTGAGATGTTGCCAGTTTGTTGGCATCGATCACATTTAAGCACAACGATGTGAACGTCTTTCCAGAGGTTAGGCCAAAATAAGTCGGCTTGGAGAATCTTAGCGCATGTCTTGGATGTACTGGCATGACCACCATATGGTGCTGAATGGCATTGGGAAATGATATTTTCTATTTCTTCCTCTGGGACACAGCGACGGTATATGTTGTCGGCCCCTCTCTTGAAGAGTAGAGGTTCGTCCCAATAATAGTGTTTCAGATCGTGGAAGAATTTCTTCTTTTGCTGATAAGTGAGATCCGGTGGAAGCACGCCTGCAACTAGGTAATTAACGATGTCGGCATACCAAGGTAATGTGACTTGGGCATAGACGGCTTCCACGGCTTTTTTGAGTTCTGGATCTTCCGAGGTTAAGTTAGGCATGTCACTTTCTAATTTGGCTATCAGATGTTCGTACGGAAAATCGTCATTTATCGGTACTGGTTCATGTTTAATGCCTTCTATTCGAGATAAGTGATCTACAACAACGTTCTCGAATCCTTTCTTATCTTTGATTTCTAAGTCAAACTCTTGTAATAATAGGATCCATCTCAATAGTCTTGGTTTGGAATCCTTTTTGCTTATTAGGTACCTAATGGCAGCGTGGTCTGTGTATATGATGATTTTTGCTCCTACTAAGTAAGAACGGAATTTGCCAAGCGCAAATATAACTGCTAGAAGTTCCTTTTCTGTTGTAGCGTAGTTCATTTGGCCAGAATCTAAGGTTCTACTGGCGTAGTAGATGGCATGGAGCTTCTTGTCCTTCCTTTGTCCTAGAACTGCTCCTACAGCATAATCACTCGCATCGCACATGATTTTGAACGGTAGTCGCCAATCGGGTGGTTGCATAATTGGTGCGGTGATAAGGGCTGATTTTAATGTTTCGAATGCTTTTAGACAGTCGTCGTCAAAGACGAACTCAGCATCTTTCATCAACATACCGGTCAAAGGTTTTGTGATTTTTGAAAAATCTTTTATAAATCTGCGGTAGAAACCGGCATGTCCTAGAAAACTCCGTATTTCTCGTACGGATTTTGGAGGTTGGAGGTCTTTTATAATTTCTATTTTAGCTTTTTCGACCTCAATCCCTTTATTTGATATGACACGTCCTAGAACTATTCCTTGTCGGACCATAAAATGGCATTTTTCCCAATTTAGGACGAGGTTCACTTTTACACAACGTTCTAATACCATTTCTAAGTTTTGTAGGCATCCTTCGAAACTTTGTCCACATACTGAGAAATCGTCCATGATCACTTCCATGATGTCGTCTATGAAATTTGCGAAGATTGCCATCATGAATCTTTGGAAGGTTGCTGGAGCATTACAAAGTCCGAACGGTATTCGGCGGTAAGCAAAAGTACCATAAGGACATGTGAATGTAGTCTTTTCTTGGTCATCAGGATGAATGGGAATTTGGAAAAATCCTGAATAGCCATCTAGATAGCAGAAATATGAATGTTTGGCTAATCTTTCCAACATTTGGTCTATGAAGGATAAGGGGAAGTGATCTTTTTGTGTGGCTTTGTTAAGCTTTCTATAATCAATGCACATTCTGCTTCCAGTCACGACTCTTTTTGTTATTGATTCGCCTTTTTCGTTCTTAACTACTGTGACTCCTCCTTTCTTAGGTACGACATGAACTGGGCTGACCCATTCACTATCGGAGATTGGATAGATGATTCCTGCATCTAGCAATTTCTTTACTTCGTCTCTGACTACAGTGCTTAGGATGGGGTTCAGTCTCCTCTGATGCTCTCTAGAGGTTTTACAGTCTTCCTCTATTGTAATTCGATGCATACAGATCGAAGGGCTTATACCTTTTAGATCGCTTATGTTATAGCCTAACACGGTGGGGTACTTCTTTAGGACTTCTAATAGCTTTACGGTTTCTAATTTTCCTAAGTCGGCGTTGACTATCACTGGTCTTTTTAGTTCATCGTCTAGGAATTCATATCTAAGGTTTTTGGGTAGTGTTTTAAGTTCTAAAGATGGGTTCTTCGGACCTGGCATATGGTTTGGGGTTAGTGCTAAGCTTTCGCTTAGACTGTTGTCTTTATACGATTTAAGCCAATCATCGTCTTCAGAAATATCGGGTATTTGAATCTTTATTATTTCTGAATACGTGGTCTCTTCATTTTCAAGTTCTCTTATGCATTTGTCAATTACATCTACTAAATAGCAGGTATCGTCTATGACTGGTGCTTGTAAGAACTTGGTGAGAATGAACTCTATCTTTTCTTCTCCTACTTCGAATGTTAGCCTTCCTTCCTTCACGTCTATAATAGCTTCGGCTGTAGCTAGGAACGGTCTTCCTAGGATAATTGGGGTAACAGAGTCCTCTTTGATGTCCATGATTATAAAGTCGGTTGGGATGTAGAATTGTCCTATGCGTACTGGAACGTTTTCCAGTATTCCGACGGGGTATTTGACTGATCGGTCAGCCAATTATACGGACATTTTGGTTGGTCTTAGTTCTCCCATATTCAGCTTTTTGCATATAGATAAAGGCATAACACTGATACTGGCTCCTAAATCGCATAGAGCTTTGTCTATTACGAACTTTCCTATGACGCAGGGTATGGAGAAACTACCTGGGTCTATTAATTTAGGAGGCATGTGGTTTTGAATAATAGCACTACACTCTGCAGTGAGTGTAACTGTTTCGTTATCCTCTATTTTCCTTTTATTAGACAAAATTTCTTTAAGAAATTTGGCGTATGACGGCATTTGAGTTATCGCTTCTGTAAAAGGAATAGTGATATTCAACTGTTTAAGGAGCTCTACAAATTTCTTAAATTGTCCTGAAGTTTTGGAGTTTATTAATCTTTGAGGATAAGGAATCGGTGGTTTATATGGCGCTGGAGGTGCTTGAGTTTTTTCACTTGCGATGTCTTCCTTCTCGTTGTCTTCCTTCTTCTCTAACTCGGATTCCTTTTCTGCTTGTTCAGTTGGTTTTTGTTGCATGGCTGAGTTTACGGTTCTCGGATCGATCGGTTCGTCCAATTCTTTTCCGCTTCTTAATATGACAGCGTTTGCTTGACCTTTTGGGTTTTGTTCGGGTTGTCCGGGAAATGTGCCAGCGGGTGCAGCAGCAGAGGCTTGTTGTTGAGCCACTTGTGATATCTGTATTTCTAGCATTTTGTTGTGGGTGGCTAAAGCGTCTACTTTTCCGGTCAGCTGTTTAATTTGCTCGCTAGTGTGTATGTTTTGATTTAGGAATTCTTTGTTCGTTTGAGCTTGACTAGCTATGAATTTTTCCATCATCAACTCGAGGTTTGATTTCCTAGGGGCAGTTTGGGCAGCAGCTGGTTTCTGATATCCTGGCGGAGCAGCAGGTATCTGCAATGCATTATCGCTTTTGTAAGAAAAGTTTGGATGGTTTCGCCAACCTGGGTTGTAAGTATTTGCGTAAGGATTTCCTTGTGCATAATTTACTTGGTCCTGTGGGATTCCGGCCAGCAATGGGCATTCGGGCGCATTATGAGTGGTTATTCCGCATAACTCGCAATTTGGAGTTACGGCAGCGACGGTTGCAGTGGGGTTAACGGTCAGACTGTCAATTTTCTGTGCTAGAGCATCTACTTTAGCGTTGAACTTTTCAAGGCTGCTGATCTCGTACATCCCACCTTTCGCTGCGGGTTTTTCTGCTAGAATGCGTTCACCTCCCCATTGGCAGTGGTTCTGAGACATGTTTTCGATTAGTTGATAGGCTTCGTCGTATGGCTTATCCATAAGTGCACCGCCCGCGGCGGCGTCTACCGTTAATCTGGTGTTGTATAAAAGCCCATTATAGAAAGTATGGATCGTCACCTAGTCTTCTAGACCGTGGTGAGGACATGTTCTAATCATATCTTTGAACCTTTCCCACGCTTCGTAGAGAGATTCTGTATCTTTTTGTCGAAATCCGTTGATTTGATCTCTAAGCATAACAGTTTTGCTTGGCGGAAAATATCTTGCTAAGAAGACGTTCTTCAACTGTTCCCACGTCGTAACAGAGTTGGATGGTAAGGATTGTAACCATGTCCACGCTCTATCTCTAAGAGATAAAGGGAAAAGACGAAGTCTTATTGCGTCTGGAGTTACTCCATTTGCTTTCACTGTGTCTGCGTATTGTACAAACTTCGTTAAATGTTCGTTCGGATCCTCAGTTGCATTTCCTGAGAATTGATTTTGTTGTACAGCTGACAGCAATGACGGTTTCAACTCAAAATCGTTTCGAGTAATAGCTGGGGCAGCAATGCTACTTCTAGGCTCCATCTGAGAGGGTGTAGCGTATGCCTTCAGCGGTTTGTTTTGAGGTCCTTCAGCCATCTTTGGTTCTTCTTCAGATTTGGGAATGTGAGTGAGAGGATCGAGAATGTTATGTTTTTGTTGGTACTCAATGATGCGACTTCTTAAATGTAAGAAGCGCTCTAGTTCTGTGACTAAAGGTTTTAAGATATCGCCTTGTGGGCGATTAATTGGCATACAATCGACAGAACCAGTAAAGGGAAAATAAAAATAGTTAACCTAGTCTATACGGCGTAACAGAAGGTTACACTATTGACTAAACGGGTCCCCGGCAACGGCGCCAAAAACTTGATCGCGACTTTCTATGTCTAATACTGTTGCACCCTAAAATTTGACCAACATTTATTTACCCATCAAGTGTTTGAAGGTTGATACCTTCATCAGAAAGTTCAAGAGATCCTCAGAGGAATTGGTTGAAACCAAGGTTGTGTGCTTCATAACTTGAGAGTTGTTGGGTGCTCCTCAGATGATTCTGAGACTATGAGAGTGAACTTGAAGCTTTGAGAAAGCTTATGAGATGTCTTGAAATCCATCATGAAGCCCAGAGAGGTCATTGTGCAAGAATTCAGAAGATTCAACCATGAATGGTAGAATTAGGGTTTGACTGGGTCAACCCTAGGTCAACTGATGATTTGGAGAAGGTTGAGACCCAATCAAAGGGCCATGTGATCATGGAATGATGTATTTAGATACTATAAGGATGATTCCTAGACCAACTCATCATGATTGAGGAGTTTGAGAAGTTTTAAGCTAGGGTTTCTAAGGATTGACAGTGTAAAATCCCCTAGTTTGATCCCTATCTTCCAGGCAGTTTTAGCTCAATATGTGATTGTCATCTCATCTTCCCCACAACATGAATGTTGTAGAGCTTGTTCTTAGCTTTAATTTGAGTGGTAGAATTCCTTTATGGGATTTGCATAGCTCAAGTTATGGTTTTGACAAATTACAGGTCATCTGAGGTATGTGAATCTGGGTCCTTGAAAGTCACCCAACTTGCAGACAACTTTTTCCCTAGTAGGATGATTCATATGGTCTCTTGGTCAACATGAATGTTGAAGAGCATCTTATTATCTTTCTATATAGTACTAGAAGTCCTTGATAGGATTTGTAGAACTCAAGTTATGGCATTGACAAGCCAAGGGCATTTTGGTCATTTTGAAGTTATAGGTCATTTCAAGCATATGGCCATATCTCCTACTTCCAAGCTTCAAATGGAAAAACCTTCAACATCAAAGTTGCTTAGAATGATGTTTTAAGGCTAGTAGGCTGGTCATGAGATGTTGAAAAGGCTCATAGCAAAAAGTGATAAAAATAGCCTAAAAATGGAACATAAGTTAATTCAAGTGAAATGGAAAATCATAAACTCCAAGCTATAAACCCTAACCATGGCATATGATAGGTCATTTTGACTCCCAAGGGCATTTTAAGAACAATGGTTCAGCCACAATTTTGATTTGAGGCTTAAATTTTGGAGTTGCTTTGTAAAAGTCTTACTTGCATAATGGGGTACCTAGCCAAATCAAAGAAAAGCTTCATAAACAAGGTGTTTAAGCTTTGTATCTTGTCCAAAATACTACTTAAGGAGAAAATCAAGTTAATTACTCAAGTTATAGGGTTTTTTGTCATGATATCTCATGTGGTGGGAAGTGAAATGCAAAATATCATTTCATGAAAGTTCAAGTTTCTACTAGAGTGATCTAGATGATTCTAGACTCTTCTAAATCAGTCTATATATTGAATATGAATTGAATTGATTCAAGGTTGGTGATTGTTGATGTTAATGGTGGTAGAGAATAGAAATTGAACCAAAATTCTCCATTTTGCAAATTGTATTGAAACTTCATTTTTCTCTTCATTACCCTTCCATTTTTTCCCACAAATCATCACTACAAACCTCCCTGAACATGTTCATGCTAGAGTAAGGTTCCATTGTTGATGAATTGAAGCTTTCCAAGTGAAGTTGCAAGAGAGCAAAAGGGATTGAATCTGAAGATACAAGCCATCTCCATCAAATCTTGTGCAAGCAGAGTATTGTCCATCACCTAGAGACCATTCTTGAAGATCTACAAGGATTGATTCGAAGCTTTTCACTACCTACCATTGCAAGAGTCAAGGTAAGCAAAGCCACTTCCACACTTCGATTTAGGCATGGCTAGGATTAGTTCTTGTTGTGAAACCATTAGAGACCATTAGGTGATTCATTTGGATGAGTTTAAGACCAATTAGTGAGGTTTCATTAATGGAGGTTGATTCTTAATGGAGGTAGAACACACTATTTAATGGATGATAATGCGCGAATTTTGGTTGGTTTTAATCAGCATGGCATAGGGATTAATTATATATAAAGATTGTTGAGTTTTGTGATGGTCAAAAAACTGAAGAAAGTTTGAGTGCATGGAGTTGTACTGTTCGGTTTGCATGATGTAGTTTGTTTCAATGGAATCCAAGGGCATGGTTGTATTCTACGTAAAATTCTAGTCAAGTTTGGTTCTTGGATCGTGGCATTTGATGGAGAAATGAGAGAGAACGAAGAAGATGAAGTTGCATGCATGAAGTTGTTTTTCATGGAGTTCTAAAACCCTAAATATCCAAAGGTTGAAGACATAATCTAGACCATTGATGGCATGTAAGACTCTTTGACTTGGAGGCCAATCTAGCGGTTGGGATTAACACACGAAAATGGATTAGTATATCATCATGGGCCTTAGCGCGTTACTTTCCCCACCCCCCTTTCCAAGCCCAATTGATTTTTAACTATGTTTTGATGCTATTCACACCGCAGTTTTTTCTTTTTCTTTTGTTTTTTTGATTTTTTCTGAATTAAGCTGGGCCCAGGCGTGCCATGCTAGGCGCACCCCCCCTCCTGGGCCCATTATGATATGAACTTAATATCATTGCTTCTTGCACCCCTCATCCAATTCTCATTTAATTTTTTCTCCAAATTTCATTAATCTTCAAAAATTCATAATAAAATGAAAAATGCATATTTTTTAACGAGACTTTTTTTCCCATTTTCCATTTTTTGTCTAGAAAAATATAAAATCATAAAATAGCCATTTTATTTTATTTTTTTATATTTTTTGTGCATTTATACTTTTAATAGATTTTTTAATTCTTTTAGTTGGTATGCTAATTTGTAGAATTTAATTAGGGTAGTTCCCTTAGGATTTTTAATTCAATCTTTTTAGGGTAATTAGAGGAATGGTTTAGGTTCTCCCTGATTTAATTTCATAATTTTGTGGCAATTTTTAGGGTAGTTTTAATTAGGTAGTTCTAGGTAGTATAAAATTTGATTAAAACTTTAGTATAGGTCAATAACAATTTTAGATTTAGGTTTTTGAGGGCAATTTAGTATATGGGGAATATATGGGACTTAAGGGTAGTTATGTAGGGTACCCTAGCATTTATATTAGGAACTAATAGAATAATATACTATTTTTGGTTGATTTTTGAATTGAATGATTGTTTGTGTGGCCTTTAGGGCAAGTTTTGTTTAGTTTGCTTTGGTTTGGAGTTTCCTTTGGATTGAGGAGCTTGGTATCTCATTGTGGAGCTTAATGGAGCATACTAGAAGATTGGAAGAAGATTGGAGGAGCTTGAGGAACTTGTTCTTCTTCTTTTTGTTTTGTTTTAGGGTTAGGATTAGGAAGAGCTTAGATGTAGATAATTTCTTTCTTAAACATGGATAGTATTCTTCACATCCATTCCTCCCTGTGATTCAAAGTCCTTCCAGGGTATACACCTATCTCCTTTGGAGGGATAAGTGCTATACCCAGGAGGTAGAACTTTTGAGGGAACCCTTCACTTGATGTTGAACCCTTATAGGTCACCTTTGGTGATCAAATAAGCAGTTCAACATCCCCCAGCTTATCCAGTAGTGATTTTCCCTGGTTTTGATTTGTCTTGAGAGCTGTCAGAGCCTGAGCATGAAGATGAAGACTTCATTGAAGAGCATTGAAGAGGATAAATCCTTGAAGACTTCCATTCCAGCTGAAGCTTGAAGAGCATGAAGATCAAGTTAATACTTGAAGATCCCTGAAGATAGTGAAGCCTGAAGGTGGAGCTGATCAAGAAGCTGAAGCTTAAGGGAGAAGATGAGTTGATACTCACATTGTAGGGTTGATACCTGGAAAGAAATTGATGATTGGAGTCTGAAGGCTGGGTTGCTGCTGGAGGAGCTGAAGCTTTCTTCTGTTTTTCTGTTTTCTTTTCTGTATTGTGTGTTTTGCTTGATTTGTCTGTTGCATTAGAATAAGTCCATCTAGAATAAGTAGAATCTAGGAGCATGATTGCATTAGAGGTTGAGTTGCTCCCTCTGCTTGTATTGTTATTGCGTGGCTTTGCTTGCGGGTATCGGTAGAGCCCAGCTCCCTTTCCCATGTGGTTTGTTTGCCTGATGGCATTTTATTTCATTTTATCTGTATGATTGCAGTTTACTGTTTATTGCTTGATAGCATGTTGTTTATTTTTCAGTATGATTACTGTTATTTCATGACTGGCTTGAGGTCGAGACGAGCTTGTGGAGGCTGAAGCCCCACACACATTTCCTCCCTCACTTGCATTGCATGCATTTTACTGTTAAGCTGATGCTTTGTCTGTTTCGGTGTATCATTGACATGATCCCTTAGGACTCTCATTTCCTTTGATAAGGATTTGATGATAGAATTTTAGGTTGAAACCTATGCATGACAACATCTAGGAGTTCCTTGTTCAAACCTCAACCATAGGATGAATCCATGGCATGATAACAGTAGGACTTGATAGTCTCCCTCCTAGTTGGGCCTGTTCTCTTCTCATCTCAAAACAGTTTAAGATACAGTAATCATGAATGGTTTCTTTCGTATGTTACGAGCCTTAAGCTATCTGAGAAAGGATTGTGGGAGAGTTTCTTTTCCACAGTCTGGATGTTTAGTATGGTACCCTTTGGGTGACATGCGACGCATTCACTCTCAGGTCATAGTCTCTAGTGTGGTTGAAATCGCAAACACAATAAAAAACACTTCTTTCGTAAAAGACAGGAAATAAACCGTAGTTTCCCGAACTACGTGAGCTCTGATCTCTCATGCCTGTTGAGAGTACGTAGGCACAAGATGGCGAAGTCTTGGCGAGCTAACTTCCCCCATAACCCTTCGTAGGCCGAACTACGTTGACTCTGATTTCTCATTCTCTGATGAGAATACGTAGGCATAAAGTGCGACGCTTTGTCGAGTCATTTTTCTTTTCTCTTTTCAGCCCGCCTTGATAGGTAGATAGAATAAAACCAACCCGTCCAAGTAAACAAACAAGCGAGGATCCCGTCGAGTACGACGGACGTGAGGGGTGCTAATACCTTCCCCTTGCGTAACCGACTCCCGAACCCAGACAATGGTTGCGACGACCTTGTCTTACCCTTTTTCGTTAGGTTTTTCCGATCGTTTCCTTTCCCGCTCTGAGGGATAAATAACGAAAGGTGGCGACTCTTCTGTTGTGCCGGCACCTTATTTTCACGAAAGCGACAGCTGGCGACTCTGCTGGGGACCGAACCCAGAGTCTCTGGTTCCCTATGAGAGTCAATCCTACCGCTTGTACGTTTACCTGTTGGGTTGCGTTTATTTTTCGCATTTTACTTCTCGCACTTTATTTCCCGCATTTTATTTTCAGTATAATATGATTATTTGTGCTGTAGTGGGATGGGAGTTCTGATGAGTGAGAAGCCAGACCCAGGCTTGAGTGCACTATAGACTTAGAGTGGAAATTAGTGGGCGCGTGCTTGCTTTGCAGGCACTAGTGTCTCATGAAATCCACGCTCAGACGAGGTTCATCCGGTTGGCTTCACTTTCAACCCTTTGGGTTGAGACGGTTGCTGGTTTGGTGGATTGTCCACTCTGGGGACCGATCATTTGGGATTCAGCTAAGTGAGGCCTCTTCAAGACTTGATGATGCCACTCCTTCTGGGAATCGTATCGTCAGTTTTGAAAGTCTGTGACGCTGATGAACGCATAGGATGTCGTACCTTGAGTCAGTTTAGGTCCATACCTGTGAGTGGGATTGGGTTTATTGCAGGAAACTTTGACCTTCAGACTACCTGGTTTTCTTGACAGTGAATCAGTTGTGTTGGTACCAGGGTTTCTCAGTTGCAGATTTGTCTGTTCTTGATAGAGCAGGTTTTGATCAGAGGATCTTATTATCAGGTGTTTGTCTGTTCTTGATAGAGCAGGTTTTGATCAGAGGATCTTATTATCAGGTGTATGTCTGTTCTTGAGAGAGCAGGTTTTGATCAGAGTATTGTTATCAGTTGTTTGTTCTCGACAGAGCAGATTTTGAGTGGGGTCTGAAGATCTCATCAGCAGATGTTGTTTGTTCTCGATAGAGCAGATTTTGAGTGGGGTCTGAAGATCTCATCAGCAGATGTTGTTTGTTCTTGATAGAGCAGATTTTGAGTGGGGTCTGAAGATCTCATCAGCATATGTTGTTTGTTCTTGATAGAGCCGATTTTGAGTGGGGTCTGAAGATCTCATCAGCAGCTGTATATTTGTTCTTGATAGAGCAGATTTTTGATTTGGGGTCTGAAGACTTCATCGGCAGATATTTCTTGATCATACATCCTAGGTCCTTATTATCAGACATTTGTTCTCGACAGAGCAGAATTTTGATCTTATGTATATGGTCCTATCAGATGGTTGTTCTTAGCAGATCAAATCAGTGGTCTTACACCGGGGTTTTCTTCTCATCAGTGATTGTTGACACGGAATCTCCACAACGGCTATCCGGATATATTATTACATGACTGCATTTTGCATTAGTTCGCATATTCATTTTGCATTCCATTAGCAGGTGTCTGTGCTGCAGGCGCATTTCGTACCCTGATTCTGGTGTCCCGAGCAATACGAGGTATTTTCTTCCATGAATGGATCCAGTCTTATCACTGCATTGACACTATGTTGGCACGTCGACACCAGAATTAGGGGTGATCTCCTAAACGTACAGACACCCATGGCATTAGCATAATTCATCTTGCATGACAGAAGCCGGGGCTTGTCTTCTAATCCTTGTGTTTGCAGGATTGAGCCAGAATCGAGCAACTCAGACTAATGGAGCAGGTACAAGCTGAGTTGGGGAAAATCCAAAGCCAGTTGGGGTAGGTCATGAATGACATACAGGCAGTGCGCCTGGACCAGCAAGTACTCAGAGAGGAGAATCAGCAGCTGCAGAATCAATTGAGCTTTCTCATGGGAGTGGTGAGAAATATGCTAAAAAAGGAGAGTGATCGAGCACCCGAGGTGAAGACCAAAGTGCTTCCTCCATTGCCGCCAGTGCCACCTGTGCTGAAGCCAGGTGGACCTCACGGATCCTCTACACAGCATGAAGCTCAAGACCTGTCTCGTTAGCAGCCGCGCCAGGCATCTCAGAATAACCCTGAAGGTCATAATCAAAAGAAGAAGCTACTTGATAGAGCTGTGGACCCAATACCTGTGAGTTATGCCCAGCTGTTGCCACTGTTGGTTCAGAACCATGTTCTCAAGCTTCGGACTTTGGACCCACCGGATGACGTGTCATCGGACTTTGATCTCAGCACACATTGTGATTTCCACTCAGGAGCACCGGGGCACCATGTTGAAACATGTAAGGCTTTCAGGAATAAGATTCAAGACCTTATTGACTCAAGGACAATTAGGTTTGTGCCGGGCGGCATGAGAGCATCGGGAAAGTTTATCCTGTACCCTGCAGAAGAGGTGAATGATTCCACTCCTTTGCCTGAAGCTGGGAAAGATCTTGAATATGTCCCGCGACTTTTGGTAACTGAATCGCCTCGCTCACAGTTTCTACCTGGATCAAGTTCAAGGACGCGAGCGCCTAAACAAGGGACCGTTGCCATTCAGAAACGACGACCTCTTGCTCCTTGGCGGAAAGAATACCAGCACCAGAATCGAAAGAGGCCTCGCAACCACTTGGAACGAAGGAATGCTCCTTTCCATCCAGTGCCTGTGCCGTATAGCCAGATTCTTCCACAGTTGATTCAGAATTCTTTGGTGGAACCGAAAGCTCTCAAGCCCGTACCAGAACCTTACCCTCCAGGGTACAATCCCCATGCTCAGTGTGGTTACCATGGTGGATCTCTGGGGCATTCAACTGAAGATTGCAAGGCTTTTCAGGCGAAAGTGCAACAGTTGATCGATAAAGGGTGCATTTCCTTTCCAGATGGAGTTTTGGTTGTGCGTGACAACCTCTCAGCTGTCTGAGCTCACAGATTCAGAGGGTTATTTCCAGAAGCCAGTGGTCCAGACAGGCAGACGTCCTCAGCATTGGCAGTCCTCGGACTTTTTATCACTTGCATTTGTAGTTTCTTTTCTGTTAGTTACTACTTGCTGTTAAACATTGTATGTTTCGAATGGTAATGTTAATAAAGTGACTATGCATTTTTCTGAATTAATCATGTCGTTGTCACTCATTTACTGCATTGCACTGACACTTGCACTTTTTTTTCACTCCACTTTATCACTATGATTAGCGAAGATTGGAGGGAGGATGACGAAACTGAATACTCATAACCAATGATCATATGCTTTCGGATAAAACCTTGCCTATGACGTACAAGGCATTGTTTCAAATCCCCTAAACACCGGAGAGATAAGGAAGAGAATCCCTTGTTAACCACTTCGAGCCGAGAAGTAGGAGTTTTTTTTCGGACTTTTAAACCCTCACATCTTAACCCGGGACAGGGTAGTTGTCAGTTAGCTTGACCGAGCATTCAAGTCTTATAGAGGAGTGTTGTCTTTCGAGGGCCAATCACATCGTATTCCTCCCCAGAGGTCGTACCTCATCAACCACAATGGTTAAACCTCACCAACCAGGAGTGAAACAGTTATAATCCTTTCGGAGCAATCAAGACAACCGGTGTCGCACGACTCGTTCCAAAAGAAGAAAAAAAAGGAATAAGAAAGCCTGCTAAGTAAGAAAGAAAAAGCTAGAAAGCAAATACTTAGGCAAAAAATCAGGGCATCCCGCTGGACTTCAAAAGAAAAATCGAAAAGAACTCTGAAGAGTCAGTCCAGGAAAAAATTAGGGAATCAAAAGAATGAAAAAGAAAGGATTATAAAAAAGAAAAATCCTCGAACAAGGACGAAGTCGTGTAGACACAGACACCGAAACGAAAAAGGAGTAACTGTCACTCCGAAACACCTTGTGAATTCTTTAACCAGTTGTTCCCAATGATCGACACACCTCTCGAAGAGGCGAGCGCTCGAGCTAAGTTAACTGGACTTTAGGATCGGAGATCATCACGTAGAAGGGGTGGGTACAAATCATAATTTGAGCCAAATATCCTTTGTTTCACGAACCGTGAACCCGACCACGATACAACCCTTAAAAGACCTAATTGAGGCAGGGTTTATTCTGAAAGCGCATTATGATAAGGTTGAGTAACCTGACTCCTTCATGATTTGCTAATCATATCCTTATTGTATTTTTCACTGATCACATCAGCACTACATTTGAACTCTTTGGGTCATTCGTCACTCACTAGCATGACACGTAAATGAGTGACAGTACAACATTTTTTCGAAATTTGCATGAACACTGCATCAAAATTACCATTCGTGAATAGACAATTTTAATTGCAGGTCAGTAGCTGATGCGGAGGAACTTCAACAGAGAATAGCCAACCAGGACTGAATCGTTAGCAGTCTAGATCAGAGTGGTATGCTGTGAAACCCTGTGAATCTGGGGCATTGACTTCCAGTGAGTGTGGAATCAGTTTGTCTGAGGACAAGTCCCGGAGTATCAGTTGATTATGGGGCAGTTTATGCAAGAAGCGGTTGATCGGAAGTGAATCTTCTCGAGACCCAATCAGGGGCAGTTATCCAGAGTTCTTGCAATTTGAGGGCAGATCCCTCCAGTGTTCAATCAGAGCATGTTGAGTCGCTCATCGCTCGTTCAGGGGCAAGCTACTTCAGAGATATTAAAGCCAACCATGCTGAGAGTTGATTAGGGGAGGATGAATCCTTCCGTTGTACAACTGTGGGGGCAAGCCATTTGAAGATTGTCTTGTTGCCAGCTGTTTTCTGTTCAGAGCGAATTATTCCCAGGAGTCGGATTGGGGCAAGTTGAATTGTACTGGGGCAAGTTGTTCAAATGAGTTTGTTCACCCTAGCAAGAGTTGAGTGTCGGGCCAAAACCTGAGCCTTCTGAAGAAGCCTTGCTGTCATTGGACTGTTATCCTACAGCCTAACCTGTTACTCGGCTCCATGATTGGTAGTCTGTATCTCCCTGCATCGATGTTGTTGAATCAGGATTGTTTCTCAGCAGAGATGTACAGTTTGAGAGTGTTTCCCCTGTGCAGTTTGAGACGGCAGCAAATTGAGAGGGCATTTATCCCTTATCAGAGTAGGGTCAAGATTAGCCTCAGTAGGGTGGGATTGATATTCCCGGCAGAGTATGGCCATCCCAAGCATTGAACGTTGATTAGCCTGGTGTGCTATTTTCCCAAGTGGGTTGAGACTGAAGCCTTCCCTGACCAGCAGATTTGGGTTTATTTCCTAAGCAGTGGGACTGATGCAATGTCGTATCCCCACAGAGTCCGAGTTTGACTCCTTTCCCTCCGAGTCTAAGTCATGGACTCATCCCTCAAGCTGAGGTCGACGGTGATTCCCTCATTGAGTAATCTCTAGGCGGGTAGATTTTGATGTCATCCAGAGAAGAGTTATTTCTCAGCAGATTGCGTCGTACCCTATAAGGACTTAGGGTGTTCAAAAAAGACCGTTCAGCGTTGTCTTCCTCGGTGAAGTGAGATTCGAGTTCAGTGATCGATTGTTGTCTTCCGCAGATGTCAGAGGTGTTTCCTTGATAGGATCGGCGCATCTCCATCAGAGTGAATAACGAGTAGCTAAGGATTGATATCCCCAACAGGGTTGATACACGAGTACTCCCCAGACTTGATTGGTCCATCAGTTGTCCAGCAAGGGTCAGTCTCCGCGAGACGTGTGCAAGAGTTATCCTCAGCGTGTCAAGATTGATATCGTCAACAGAGTTTAGCCCTTTTCCCCAGCAAGAGG
>OZ012741.1:631096419-631141825 GCA_963859935.3 Lathyrus sativus | reverse complement strand
CTCTCACTACCCTCTCATGTTAATTCACCCATATTGAAATCCATTTTCCCCCCTTATCTTAGATTGAAGCTTTCTCTTGGTAACAAATAGAGAATTTCTTGGTTCCTCTGCCCTAGCTCTCCTTTCCCGGTCTCTTCCTTTTTCACGATTAGTAACTGATTCCCCACAACCACTACCATCTCATTGATATTATTATTAATAGCATAAAATAATAATACCAATGAGCATAATATTCTTATTATTATCATTAATCATTAATATTATTTATTATAGGTCCACTTTACCCCAACTAAGGTCAACTCTCACCCTCGCCTTTAACATTATACCCTTATTAAGGACATCACAACCAATACACGCACAACAAAGTATAAAATGACTAAATAATTTAAATAAGGTGTTACAACTCTCCTCCACTTAAAATATTTTCTTCCTCGAAAATGTACCTGATGAGAACAATTCCAGATACAACTCTCGCATCTTGCTCTCTAATTCCCAGGTCACACTTCCTCCAGCAGCTCCTCCCTAAGCTACTCTCACCAACGGGATATCTTTCCCGCTTAGTTGTTTCATTTTGCGGCCTTCGATTCTCAACGGTATCGCCTCCACCATAAGGTTATCTCGAACTTGCAATTCATCTCTCTGAAGCACAAGAGATGGATCAGCAACATACTTCCGAAGTTGTGATACATGAAACATGTCATGCAGGTTCAAAAGTTCGGGTGGCAACGCCAGTCTAAAGGCAACTGCTCCGACCCTCTACAGATTTCTTTGATTTCAGCGCACGACCAACACCGGTCACCGGATTGACTCTAAGAAATACATGGTCACCCTCACTGAATTCCAAGTCTTTCTTCCTACTATCATGGTAGCTTTTTTGCTTACTATGGGTCGTCTTCATTTTCTCCCTAATCATCTGGATCACTTTTGTGGTCTGTTGCACAATTTTGGGTCCGAGTACCGTACTCTCGCCTGACTCATACCAACATAGAGGTGTCCTACACCTTCTACCATACAATGCTTCAAAAGGTGTCATTACAATACTAGAATGATAACTGTTGTTGTATGTAAATTCAATCACTGGTAAATGAGTATCCCTAGCGCCTCCTCGCTCGAGTATACAAGCTCTCAACAAATCTTCCAATGACTGAATAGTCCTCTCAGATTGCAAACTGGAACCCAAAGCTTCTTGCAAGCTTTTCCAAAATCCAGAAGTAAACCTCGGGTCTCTGTCAAATACAATGCTTGACGGAACCCCGTGTAACTTCATTATCACTCTTATATAAATTTCTGCTAACTTCGTCAAAGCAAAACTGGTGTTAATCGGTATAAAATGCGCCGACTTTGTCAATCTATCCACAATTACCCTAATTGCGTCAAAACCTCTCGACGTATTCGGCAATCCAGTCACAAAATCCATTGCAATAATATCCCATTTCCACTCCGGTATTTCCATCAGTTGCATCAAACCGGATGGTTTCTAGTGTTCCACCTTTGACTTCTGACAAGTCAAACACGCATACATAAACCGAGCTATATCTTTCTTCATACCCAGCCACCAAAATAATTTCTTCAGGTCTTGATACATTTTCGTAGCTCATGGATGAATACTCAAGCTACTCCTGTGGCATTCTTGCAAAATTACCTTTTTCAAATCAGGATTATCTGGCACACAAATTATGTCTCTGAACTTCAACACACCATAATCATCACTCTAAAGTCTTCTTCCTTATCCGTTCCACCTACGGTCATCAAGTCTACCAATTTCAAATCCAGTTTCTGACCTTCTCTTATTTCACGAAGGAACTCATTATTCACTTTCAGCATCCCCAACATTACACTTTCCGAAGTTAACTCAGAAACCACACTCAAGGCTCTAAATTGCTCAATCAAATCCAATTCTCTAATCATCAACGTAGACATATGTATCATCTTCCGACTCAAGGCATCTGCCACGACGTTAGCTTTACCGGGATGGTAACTCAAGCTAAAGTCATAGTCTTTCATAAATTTCAGCCATCTTCGTTGCCTCATATTTAATTCCTTTTGGTCAAACAAATATTTCAAACTCGTATGGTCATGAACACTTCGAATCTCGACCCGTACAAATAATGCCTCCAAATCTTTAGTACGAAAACCACTGCAGCTAACTCTAGATCATGAGTAGGATAATTCCTTTCATGAATCCTCAATTATCGTGAAGCGTAAGCCACAACCTTGCCATCTTGCATCAAAACACCACCTAATCTCATTTTAGACGCATCACAATATACCACAAAAGGATCATTCATATTTGGTAAGGTTAAGACCGGTGCGGTAGTCAACCTTTTCTTCAGTTATCAGAAACTTTCTTCACACAAAATATCTCATACAAATGCCTGGCCTTTTCTAGTCAACTGGGTCAACGGAAGAGCCAAATTAGAAAACCCTTCGATGAACTTATGATAATAGCCTGCCAAGCCTAAGAAACTTCTAATTTCTGTCACTGACTTCAGAGCTTCCCACTGAAGCATAACACTCACTTTCGATGGATCCACTGTTATGCCTCCTCCAGAAATAACATGTCCAAGTAAACTCACTTCGCTCAACCAAAACTCACACTTTGAAAGTTTTGCGAACAATTTGTTATCCTTCATCACTTGCAACGCAACCCTCAAATGCTCTACATGATCTGCTTCTGACTTGGAGTAAATCAAAATGTCAGCAATGAAAACTACTACAAGCTGGTCCAAATAAGCATGGAAGATACGACTCATGTACTCCATGAATACACCCGGTGCATTGGACACACCAAACAGCATCAATGCATATTCATAATGTCCATACCGAGTTCTGAAAGTTATTTTCTAGATATCATCTTCTTTCACACGGATTTGATGATAGCCTGACCTCAAATCAATTTTACTGAACACACGAGCTCCCACGAGTTGATCCATCAGACCGTCGATTCTTGGAAGTGGAAACTTGTTCTTGATGGTTACTTTATTCAACTGGAGATAATCGATGCACAAGTGCATACTGCCATCTTTCTTCTTTACTAACAAAATTGGCGCTCCCCATGGCGACACACTAGGTCTGATAAACTTTTTGTCCAATAAT
Organism: Lathyrus sativus; assembly: GCA_963859935.3. Taxonomy (NCBI): domain Eukaryota; kingdom Viridiplantae; phylum Streptophyta; class Magnoliopsida; order Fabales; family Fabaceae; genus Lathyrus; species Lathyrus sativus. The sequence goes on along the minus strand of OZ012741.1, from coordinate 631,138,729 downwards.
TCTCCCAACTGAGATTTCAACTCTGCCAATTCTGACACTAACATTCTGTAGGGTGCCATAGATATAGGTATGGTACCAAGGACAAGATCAATCGTAAACTATACTTCCCTCTCTGGAGGTAACTTTGCAACATCCTTTGGGAACACTTCAGGAAATTCTCTCACAACAGGTAATTCCTTAATCGACGACTTACCCTCCATAGATAACGAAGTGAACACTGCAAATACTTTAGCTTCGTCTTCTAACAAGATTCTCAAATCCTTAGTAGAGATAAGACTAGTCATTTCTTCTTCTTCAGGAGTCAGGAATAGCAACCTCTTCCTATAACAATCAATATAAACATAGTTGCTCTCAAGCCCATTCATCCCTAAAATAACATCCAGCTCGTTGAGTGGTAGACAAATCAAGTCCTCTCCAAAATATTTTCCAAAGATCGACATAGGGCAATTAAAACGCACTAAAGATATAGTGATTGATCCAATATATGGAGTATCAATCACCATCCCCCTACTCAAAGTAGACGGCACAAGCCCTAGCCTCTTCACACAATCGATAGAAATAAACGAGTGAGTTGCACCCGTATCAATAATAGCAATGAAAGGAGTGTTATGAATGTAACACGTACCTCTGACCAAACGATCCTCACTAGTAGGTTGAGCTCCTACCAATGCAAACACCTTCCCACTTGTCTAAGACTTCTTCTATTTCTGACAGTGGGTGCTGATATGACCCTGCTCACTAGAGTTGTAACAGGTTGGTATATTGGTTCTACAATCCGCAACCACATGACCTGGCTTTCCATACTTAAAACACTTCTTCACCTTATTCTGACATTCATTCGCACGGTGACTTGCGCCACCACATCTGAAACGCTTGAGAGGATTGGAAAGATTTACTCCCCCACTTGGTTTCATCCCATCAACATCTTTCTGCTTTCCTTTATCAGCCAGAGCACGGTAAGGTGTATTCCCATGCCTCTGTTTTCCTTTTCTGTCATTTAGATTCTTATAGTGAGCAATTCTAGCTTTGTTGTCTTCATCATAGATTCTACACTTGTTCACCAGCTCAAGAAAGTACCTGATCTTCTGATAACTGACACCTAGTTTGATCTCGGGACGCAGCCCATTCTTAAACTTGATGTACTTCGAACTCATAGCTGCATCAGTATTGTAATGAGGACAATACTTAACCAGTTCGTCAAACTTAACCGCATACTCTGCCACTATCATGTTCCCCTGTTTCAACTCAATGAAATTAATCTTTTTCTTTCCGCGAACATCTTCCTGAAAATACTGTTCCAGAAACTCTGCCTTGAACACTGTCCAATTAATGGGACCCTCACCAGCTTCCAATCTCTGGTGGGTGTTGTCCCACCAATCCTCAGCCTCACTTTCCAGCATATAGGTACCAAACTATACCTTTTGATCCTCTGAGCATCCCATGACTCTGAAGATCTTCTCAATATCCTTCAACCATTTATGTGCTACATCTGGATCATGTCCGCCTTCGAACTTAGGTGGCTTATTATTCTGGAACTTTCCAAATTACGGAACTCTCTGTTTCCAGCACTCCGATTGATATTCTGACCAATGTTCTCCACTGCCTGCGCAACAACTTCTAACGCAGCAGCCATCACAGCATCATTCCTACCAGTCAAACTGTTCAATATCCATGAAAACACAGGTTAGAAGAAACACACAACTATAGACATCCTATAGTTAGACTCTACTACAACACTGGCCGGACGAACCGACCTGCTCTGATACCAATTGTAACACCCCACTCTACCCCATACGCGTATTATAGAAATATTAAAGAAAATACATCAAAGTTTTCAAAACATATAGGATGTCACATAGACATTTTTCTCATTCAATGAAGTATCAAGTCACTTCATGCTTTCCACAATATTTCAACAAGGTCATTCAATAAAACAGCGGAATAAAATCAATATTTAAACATAATCCACACAACCGATGGTTATACATCATTAATCTAACAGGTAAAAGATACGCAACAATTAATCAATAAAATAAGAAAAATATAACGTAATCCTGTCATCCCATGTTACTTATCAGAGCGACTCCTAGGACTCGATCAAATAGCAACACACTCCAAGCACTACTCAGGTACCTGGTCATATGCACTCCCCAAGGAGCACAGATGCAATAAACAGAAAAGGGGCGAGAACTACATTCAATAAATAAGCGGTGAAACACACATGCTAAGGAGTAGTTACACACCACACATACAATCATACACATGCAACACACACACACACACACACACACACACACACACACACACACGTGTCGTTTCAATCACTCGGCATTAATATCCCATAATCAAATACAAATACGTAATGTGACTCACTGACTCGACACAATGCATGTGGTACCAACACAAATACGTACGGTTCACCCTAGAACCCGATTCCCGTCGGAATCCGATAAGTCGTATACGTTCCTCTGAACTACAACTTATCTCCACAACAACTTCCACATGAAGTCCGGATGAACTAGGCACCCATCATGGATTCCCACCTAGTCATCTCCACAAGACACATGACATGAAATGCATGACAACACCATTATGCAATTATAATACTAATTTTAACATAATTCACGATCATCAATGATCCATACGACCCATCCGCTTACTATAATCCTCTCGGGAATTACCATCATCACACCAGATCGTCCATACTGGACGGTCCTGGCCCACACATATCAATCACACCCTTAAAGGAAAAACGTAATTATCCATATTCTCTCTAATTAAATTCATTACTAATCTTCCTTAGGTTCATTCTAGTCATACTAATCGTACCGATTAAACGGAATTGCATTCCAAGCGAAATCTGGGCAGAAATCCCGAAAATGGGAAAAAGTCATCCCAGGCCTGCCTGTTACGCGTATTGCCCTGCCTGTTACGCGTAATGCCCTGCTCTCAGGCCCACCATACGCGTATTGCCATATTTGTTACGTGTAATGCCCTGCTGTCAGGTCCATCATACGCGTATTGCGTTGTCTCTTACGTGTATTGCCCTGTCTCATACGCGTATCACCAGAACTGCTGCCAAAAACTCAGATTTCATCCCTTTCACGAATCCTCACTCAATACTCTTCATTTTACCACTCAACTTAACCCAGAGTTCATTTTTTTGTTAATCATTTCTCTCTACCTCCACTATACTTCATCTATCCATTATTCTCCTAAGATTTCTATCATGTAAAGTTCAATTTCGTTAACCCTCAAACCCTTATTTCCTAGATCTGTTACCTGTCAGAATCATACCACAACATCAATCGATTCCACACGAATTTCATATTAATCTCATATTTATTTACATATACATCACACAATAATTATTCAGCAACACAACCATTTACAGAGAAAAGCATTATATTACAAAAATTAGATAAAAGAAGAAGAAATACATGAATCCTATGAGAGAAAGGACCTCTCACTACCTTCTCATGTTAATTCACCCGTATTGAAATCCATTATCCCCCCTTACCTTAGATTGAAGCTTTCTCTTGGTAACAAATGGAGAATTTCTTGGTTCCTCTGCCCTAGCTCTCCTTTCCCAGTCTCTTCCTTTTTCACGATTAGTAATCGATTACCCACTAAACTACATCTAATCCCCCTTAATTAGATTTTAAGTTTTATTATTCCAATTAATAAAAATAATAATAATAATAATAATAATAATAATAATAATAATAATAATAATAATAATAATAATAATAATAATAATAATAACAATAATAATAATAATAATAATAATAATAACAACCACTACCATCTCATTAATATTATTATTATTAGCATAAAATAATAATACCAATGAGCATAATATTCTTATTATTATCATTAATCATTAATATTATTTATTATAGATCCACTTTACCCCAACCAAGGTCAGCTCTCACCCTAGCCCCTAACATCATTCCCTTATTAAGGACATCACAACCAATACACGCACAACAAAGTATAAAATGACTAAATAATTTAAAGGGGGTGTTACAATAAACAGTAAGAATAAGCAAATAAAATAGAACCTGGAATTAAAATGAAATTGGAAATTGGAAACTGCTGAAACTTTACTTGGAAAAATATGTTGGCACGCTTCGTATTCGATTACAGAAATATGGTCAAAGAAACAATCCTAAAACTAGAATTGTAATAGCCTCCCGGTGTGGAAGAACTATCACTTTTTAAGTAATAGTTTCTGCTTAAAATTCCAAAGAAACAAAATTATAGCACACCTTCTTCGACCCCCGTTATAGAAACCAACCTTCTTTTTTATACCCCGGTAGCTTCGTAAAATGCGGTTCATTTTTGTGCAATTCGTATGACTGAGTTAAGGCGAAGAAATCTAGACGTGGAGAAAATATAGGATGGTCATGGAGAGAAAAAAAATGGAGAAAAAGTAGTGCATTAGTTCATGGCATCGTGGCACTCACCACCCTTTTCTTCTTTTTGAGTGTGGCAGGTGCCACACTCCTTCATAAACTCACGTGGCAGGCACCACAAGGATGGTGGTGGGCGCCACCCTGCATTAGGTGTGGCAGGTGCCACCCTTTTGTAGTATGGTGGCCCCACGTCCATTTCTTTTATATATTTTTCTTTTTTTTTCTTTCTTTTGTAAATTCAATTCACTTCTAGTCAAGGTACCTGAAACAACAAAAATACCGGCGTAACAAGACATAAATCATGATAAATCAGAGAAATTGTAACTAAAAATTCATGCAAGTCAAGTCAAATATACTATATAATTTCGCGATATCAATCAAACATAGAAATATCTCCCAAAAGGCATGACTGAAGACTAGCCTAATAGACTTAATCACAAGTCTTGTCTAAGGGCCACATAGAAGTTCTGTCCAAGAGGTTCAACACCTCTTTTGAGGGACTTATAATCTCATCAGCCAAGTTGTCTATAACTTCGCATAAGGGACTTAGATTTTCCAAGCTACTTAAACTTTTTCCTGGGTGACTTAGAACTTCCTCGAGTGGGATCAAACATAGAAATATTGCCCAAGAGGCACGACCGAAGTATAACCTTAGAGACTTAGTTACATGTATTGTCTGAGGGCTTGATAGAAGTCCTGCTCAAGGGGTCCAACACCTCACCTGAGGGACTTATAGACTCTTCAGCTAGGTTTCCTATAACTTTGCTTAGGGCAATTATATTTCCTAGGCTACTTAAACTCAAGCTTGAGGGGACTTGGAGCTTCCTTGAGTGAAATCAAATATAAAAATATCACCCAATATGCGCGAACAAAGTTAAGCCTAAGAGACTTAGTCACAATTCTTGTCTGAGGGCTTAATTGAAGTCTCGCCCGAGAGGTTCAACGCCTTGCCTAAATGAATTATAGTCTCATCATCCAAACTGCTTATAACTTTACCAGAAGAACTTCAATTTCCTATGCTACTTAAACTATCGCTTGAGGGACTTAGAGCTTCCTTGAGTAAGATAAAAAATAGAAATCTCGCTCAAGTAGATCCACCAAAGTCTAGCCTAAGAGACTTAGTTACAAGTATTATCAAAGGGTTTGACAGAAGTCTTATTTGAAACGTCTAATGCCATGCCTTAGAGACTTAGATCCCACAGGCTATTAAAACTCCCACCTGAGAGACTTAAAGTTTCCTCGGGCAGAGCCAAACAATATAATTTGTCTTTAAAAAACCAGAAGCCTAATTGATCTAGCACGTCATATATATCATCGAGAAAAATAGGGCCTCTATATAATCCCTTGTACCACTGTCTAAAAACACTCTGCCCTTGTTGACTGGAAGTTTCGACCAGAGAGCAGCAACACAGAGACTGGTCGACAGGCTAGGTAAAATGTTGATGAAGAGGGTCGACATCGACAAGAGGAAGGTTGTTGGGTCGACCTAGATGGCGTCGGTCGACTGGGTCAACTAAAACCCATGCAAGGAGACAACTATTTGAGCGGGAAATGGATTTGAAATCCAAGAACGTGGGAAGTTATAAAAGTGGTGGACGAACACGTGGCATCACCAGATTCAATATGGCAGTTATTTATTTTCCTATTTAAAGATATGCATATTTTCATTTTAGAGGCACGTTTTTGTAATATTGTAAGAAAAACATTGAGTACCAAAGCGTTACGAGAAAAGAGTTTTCACTCCTACAAAATGTATGATTGCATCTATATTTCCCTTTTACCAGCAATTTACGTCATTAATTCTAAAAGTGTCTTGTCTTGTTATTTATTTTAACTCATTTGCATAAGTTATCTCTCACTCCTTTATATATGTATTCATCTATTTCAATCTTTACTAAAAATAATTCCCAATATTTCAAACAAACACCATTCGACCACTTTCCCATACATCCCAAACCAAGTGTTTTGAGACTTGTTTGACCGGTCGCACAAGTAAACCTGCGTTAGGAGGTCAGAGGTTGTTCGCATGAAAACTATGTACGAATAAATTGGCACACCTGGTGGGACCCTAAGGTTTGGGTGCATGCATTTGCATAGTGGTAAGATGGTGATACCGCGTCCAAACTAAGAACCATATTCGGAGGGAAATGCGATTGTGACTCAAATAACTGACGTTAACATTGACATTGTATCTGCGGTGTCGACGACTCATGGGGGACCAGTCATGACGCTGCGTCGGCCTGAACCCAGGCCTATGGTGACAGGAACTGGGGGGCAATATATGCCTAGTTTCACAATGCCAACCCCCAGGGCCTTTGGGATGACAACAAAGTTTATGTCGGGCCTGCATCACAGTGGCCCACTCTTTTGGAAAGCTCTTCGCCAGCGCTTTCCCCCTATCAGAATTTAGGGCCTTTGACGAACCAAGTCACAAGGCCCCTATGGTTTAGTGTTCCATCACTTTCGTTCCCAACTTTTACGTTAAGTTATGTCGCCGTTATGTGGCAACAAATGGACGAAAGTAACCACGAAATGGTCCACATGTTGACCCAGCAAATGGGCACCATATTAAGGCTACTAATACACGATTCGACTCAGAGTTACCAACAATTGGGGACTCAGATGACACAGATAGGTGATTTTCTAAGTGCTCCTAGCGCCATAGGTCGACAGACACCTCCACCTCGATTGGAGACGCCAGTTCGACAAGATGAAGTCTTTGGCGAAACAATCAACCAGCAGCCCCACGAGGTTGAACATACACCTAGGGTGGCCCAAAGGCCTCCCGTTGTTCTAGTTCATAGAAACCAGAAGCCCGACTATGTGGTCAGACACATTCAACGCAAAGCCATGGTTGGTTAACCCAACTTAGAAGCCATGGTGGAATGAATTGTGGTTCGCAATGGGGCGAATACTAGCCTTCAACGGCCAACGTATACGTCCCCATTACCAGAATTTGTCCTACAAACAGCGTTTCCCAGAGGGTGGAAAGTGCCAGAGTTTACCAAATTTTCTGGAGAGACCAAGGAGTCCACCGTTGAGCATGTTGCCAGATACCAAACTGAAGCTGGTGACATAGCGAACAATGAGGATTTAAAATTGAAATTCTTCCCCAATTCCCTCACCAAAAATGCATTTACTTAGTTCACCACTTTACCCCCACAGTTCGTCCAGACTTGGGCGCAATTGGAAAGATTGTTTCATGAACAGTTTTACATGGGACAATCGAAAATTAGCCTGAAAGAGTTAGCCAGCGTCAAACGAAAGACTATAGAGTCAGTAGACCAATATCTTAACAGGTTTAGACTGTTGAAAGCACGACGCTTCATGCAAGTCCCTGAGCATGAACTAATCGAAATAGCGGCTAGTGGCCTAGATTATTCAATCAGGAAAAATTTAAACATACAGTATCTCAGGGATATGGCGCAATTAGTCGATACAGTCCGTCAGGTTGAGCGTCTAAAAATGAGAAAACCCAGGCCAAAAAAGAGAAAGTCTCGTATGTAACTGCTGATAAATACTCATCTACTGATGAGGAACTTGTCGATAATAACGCGATCAATGTGGCTGAACTAAAGTCATGACCCCCGTATACATGCAAATCATTAAAATCATCGAATGGAAAAAATCTGGTTGAAACCAAAAAACAGACAAATATGTCACAAAAACGTATACTTTTGATGTATTTAAGTGCGATGAAATATTTGATTTGCTAATTAAAGATGGTCAGATTATTGTCCCTCCTTGGCAAAAGATCCCCCTTTAGAACAAAAGAAAAAAAAGGGATTTTGTAAATTTCATAATTTCCTTGGTCATAAGACATCTCAATGTGTTATTTTCAGGGACTTGGTGAAAAAAGCTTTGAAGGAAGGTCAGATTCAATTCGGCGAAAGGCCCAAAATGCAAGTGGACACATATCCTATGAAAGTCGAAGAAGCCTTGTATTATAAGCTATACGACTGTATAATGGTGGAGGCTATTGAAGGTCTCAATGGACACCAGACAATGGAAACATTCGAATGCATGATGGTCGAGACTACTAATGGTTCCAGCAAAAAGACTGAAGAGAAGCTCGAGGCAGTTAACCCTCAAGCTGGCGAGAGTCTGTCTAATTTCCAGGAGAAATGCAGGGTGAGCATGTCGAAGGTTATGTTATTCTTGAAGTGCAACGTCGTGTTCGACGAAAATGCTGCTGAGAAGTATGAAACAGGTGAGAAATTGACACTGTAAGAGGGGAAGCCACAAAATCCTCGTTTCGTGTTCGACTAGAGCGGTGTTCCTTGATGAAACAAATAGTACATAAAGCTATTCTAACCAGCATAGCCCAAGACTTTTGTATCGCCTTCAAATACCCCACATGATAAGTGGGTGGCGCTTGTGAGCCAGCAAGGGAGCAAGTAGCCGAAGTGGAAGGCTTTGGATCTAGAGAAGGGGGCAAAGGCCTCAACCAAGGGTGTTGAGCCCAGAGGTTACATGGTTTCCCCCAACTACAAAGGGAAAAACCCTATGACAAGGACCCAGTGGAGACGATATCAGCAAACCAAGAAGGCGACAAGAGAAGCCTCGACTTTGACTTTGAAACCTATGGGACCCGTTGGCCTGAAAAGGCAACACCCACAGGCGAGGTGGGTCAAAAAAGAAAAAATTGTGATGAACCAGAAAATGGCTGTCATGATCGAGACTTCCGGAGATAAGGGGGTGGTTTCAACCCAGAGTTCGAAGTACACATCTGGAGGTGAAAACAAGAAAGAGCCGGAGTACACCTCCTAGTCAGAGGGAGTCGGAGGGGGAATATGATCCCTCACTGGAAGACGACTTCGACGAAGACATGTATGACGACACCAATGATGATACCTACGGTGAAGGCTTCATTGTGAACTGCGGAATCGTTTCGATATTGTCGTTAGAGTATGGTAAGGTGTCAGAAGTCTTTGAAGCAAAAGAGGATTTCCTGGCAGAGGAGGCTACTGCGGACAAGCCACTATGTGTTGGCTCCTAATTTGATGCCTGAATGGAGTTAAAAATAGCAAATAGAGTTTCCTGGGGAAATCTAATTACTTCGACTAAAACTATGTTTTATGGAATGAGAGTTGAAGATGACCTTTTCGCCAGGAGGTTCTATGTTTTGGACTTAGAGACATTCCTCAGTAGTTGGAAGACCCAATTCGACAGAAGCATTATTTAGGGGTATTTCGACGAGTTTTCATTTGAGTTCAAATAAAAGAGGGAAAGTCTATTTTTGTGAAAGACACGTGGAGCATCTTGGTGGTTTGAAGGCATGCGCATCGACACTTGTCTTGATTTTATTTGTTAGCCGTTAATGGAGGTTATATTTGATGGTTATAAATAGAAGGTCTTAATATTAAGATGCGCATCGACACTTATGTGATTGAGAGAAACAAGTTGTGAGAATATATGTTGACTAAACACCAGTTTTTATTTTAATGCAATTTAACACTTCTTTTATTTAAGAGTTTACTTTTCTCTATGTAAGTTATTATCCTTGTTATTTATCAACATTTTACTTCCTTTTGTCGTTACTTAAATTCATTCATACTTGAAATAAGCTGCCTTACCATGGAACTCGTCGAAGTGTTCGTAGTTTTCATACACTTCATTGAAAAGACCAATTAACATATTGAAGGTGAGAAAATACTTAGAATGGGGGGTTGAATAAGTATGAAGATTAAAACTTAGAAATAAAAACTCAAGTATTTTTATCCTGGTTCGTTGAACTCAACTACTCCAGTCCATCCTTCCTAGAGTGATTTGCCTTTCTCAATCAAGGACTTAATCCACTATTTAATCAACTGATTACAATAGTAAGCACTTAGAACAACTATTCAAAGTCTTCTCAAGAACTACTGATCCTAACTGGATCTTCTTAAGGTTTACAATCAAATGTAATATAAATACAAGTGTTTAAGATTGCTTCTATAAAGCTTTATCACAACTGTGATTTTTCACTTAACTATTAAGAACAAGGAAATTAATTCTTAGAAAGAATATGAAAAGTATGAGAGCTTGAATGTTGATTTCTTTTGAATAATAATGTCCACTGAAGAAATTGGTGAAGCCTTGCTTTTATAGGCAGCTGATCCAAGGTGAGCTTCACATTGAGAAGAGTGTCCAAAAGGTCTAAGCCTTTTTGTCTTCACATCAAGTGACCTTTCCTAGAAGAAGAAAGCACAGAAAAATCCTTTTTGTCTGTGTTCTTGTGTCTAGCATAAATAAGGAAAGAGTCGTTTGGATCATTCCAACGGATATAAACTTTGAATAATTCTTCTTCAGTTTTCAGCAAATTCATCAGAGTCTAAATAAATCAGAGCCTTCTGATGATGATCAGAGTTTTGCTGAATCAGAGTCTTCTGCAGCAGGTGTGCTTATAGCGTGTTTAAGATCATAGCATATATGAGACAGATCTTCAGTACTGGCAGCTTTAGTACTTTCAGAATCTTCTGTAGTAACTATGCTTTGAAAACTCTTCATACAGAATTCTTCTTTGGTTCAGATGCTTCTGACTTGCTTCAGATTCTTCTGGAGCTTCTGCTTCAGATCCTTCTAGAGCTTCTGCTTCAGAATCTTCTGGAGGCTACGCTCAGGATCTTCTGTTGGCAGCAATTAGAATCTTCTAATGGATGCATCTGGCGCTTCAGAGTCTAGCTAATTTCTTATGTTCAATTCTGATTTGCTTCTGGAGTGTTAATTCCTTTACTATCTGCAGTAAAAATTCTCAAGCAAATTTTATAGTATATAATTCTTAATTACAAAATTTCATAATAGTTATCATCAAAACATAGAGATATTATTAAGAACCAATCTGTGTTCTAACAATCTCCCCCTTTTTGATGATGACAAAAACATCAGAAATTTTGTTTAATTGAAAATATGATAATTATAACTCCCCCTGAGATGATGAATCTCCCCCTGAATTAAATACAAATAAGGAATAGAAACTTCCCTTTTGTCTTGAGTAATTTTCAGAGTTAGATCTTGATTGTTCTTTTAACATTTGAGAGTCAAAGTGTCTTGCAAATTTCAGAGTCAGAGTTTGATAATTGTCAAGTGATCTGAAAATCTCAGAGTTTCTTTTACAAAGTGTACTTATCAAATGTTCTGAAATACTTAGATTTAATGTTAGATAAAATAGATATGTCTGAAGTTTCATTCTGGTGAAGTTTAATTAAACAGTTCAGATCTATATTTTCTCCCCCTTTTTTGTCATAAGCAAAAAGTAAAAACTTTTAAAAAGACAAATAAAAGGAAATAGTAAAGTAGATAAATCATGTGGATAAAACATTGAAACATTCATTCAATTCAGTTCAGAGCAAAAGTACATGCATCAGAAGATATTCAAAAATACATAAGCAAACATCAGATGCAAAAAACATCAGAATGAAAAAAAATGAAAAACTAAGAGTGTTTTGACAAAAGCATCTTCAACAGATCTGTGATCTCAGAGGAGGACTGTTCTTGCTTTGACATCCACTTAGCCATTGTTTCATTCTTCTGATCCTGTTTTGACATCCACTCAGTCATGTCTTCAGACTTTTTATCCTGTTTGGCCATCCAAGACTTGATCTCTGATTGACCAGCTTCCAGAGCAGCAATTTTGTCCTCAAAATCTGGATGTTCTTTCTTAATCTCAGATGAAGAGGGTTGAACATTTTCTGGAGCTTTTCCATAGGGTCTGTAGAGCTTGGAGCATTAGAGCCAGAAGGAAGTTCTACCAGAGTCATGGCCAAAGGGTTGTCTTCAGATGCAGATTCAGTAGTTTCTTCTGATGATGGAGGAGCATCTGTAAGAAGCAGTGGTCTAGATCTCTTGACAGTCCAGAACAGACTTCTTGCAGCTTCAGCAAATCTGAGCTTCGCATCATCAGAACATATGTTCTTCAGATTTGATGCTACAGAGTTGAATCTGTTGATGAATCCATTCCAGATGACATCAGATTCTTGTGCATCCATTGTTGCTAAACACTTCTTCTGTACAGTACCTAAATACAACTGTATTTCTTACAAAAAAGATTGAAATAAATGATCAACATTAAGTCTAGGTTTGGGATGTAACAGAGTCTCCAATGTTATTGGTTTTGGTTGGGGAGTAGGTGGAAAAATGGATTTCTGAATGGAGATCAGAGGAGGAGGGTAGTATGTGTAATACCCCAAATTTTGCCCTAAGATTTGTCGTCGCATTTCATTGCATTTAATCAATTACTAACAAATTTGTGTAGTCGTTTGACTTTTTGCAGGTAAATATCATATGGCATGCATTTTTTTTTAAAAAGTAAAAATGGTACAATTGGCAAGAGGACATGTGTAAGGAGTTGTGAGTGTGAGAGGTTGAGAGTTCGAATCTCACCTTTGTCACTTTTTGTTTTTTTATTATTTTTACTCTAAATTTTTCTATCTTTCATTAAAAAATAACAAAAATAGTTTTTTATTATTATTTAATTATTATTTTCGTATTTTAATTAAATCATTTTTTAAAATATTATTTTTTTTTCACCTTTTTCTAAATTATTCATAAAAATATCCAAAAAATCATAAAATAAAAAATATTGGAAAAAATTTTGTTCTTTTTATAATATTTTTGATTTTAGGAATCAATAGGATTATTAGTTTTTATTTTAAGTTTATTTTAATTATTTTAAATTATTTAAAATTTATTTTTTCTTAACTAATTATTTAGTTTGGGCTTTAAAATGGGCTTTAGGGACATTATTGACAATTTGGTGTTAACCCTAATTTGTTCCCTATATATACATGTGTTGTCTTGTTGAAAAAGGAGGAGAATGAAAAAAACCTAAGAGGAGTGAGTGTCGTTTGCCGTTATTTATTTTTCTTCTTCATCCATTACTATTGTTTCTTTTTCTTCATCGTTTACCGTTATTTCTTTTCCTTCATCTATTACTGTTGTTTCTTTTTCTTCATCTTTTACCGTTATTTCTTTTTCTTCATCTATTACCGTTATTTCTTTTTCTTTATCTATTACTGTTACGTTTATATATATATATATATATATATATATATATATATATATAATTTTTAAATTGTTAGAGTTTATATATATAAGATTAATTTTTGATCGAATTATGTCGATACGATGTTTGCACATTTGTGTGCATGACGCGTGACATTTGTGTTAGTTCGATCTGGTTGCGATGATCGCATTTTTGTGTGAGCAATAATACTATTTTTTGCTTAATTTCTTTTTCTTTGCGATAAATTTTGTTTCGTCCGATTTAGATCTGGTTGCGATGAGCGCATTTCTGCGTTAGCAACATTGTTGGGTTATTTGGCACATTTAAAATTCATTATTGCTTTATTATTATTATTATTATTATTATTATTATTAGTATTATTATTATCATTATTTATTATTATTATCATTATTATTACCATTATTATTATTATTGTTATCATTAATTTATTAAAACTTGTTATAATATAAAAATCTGTTTTTTAAAATAAATAACATTAACATCTTTTCCAAATTAATATGAAAACCTATTTTTAAGAAAAACTTTTTTTTTAGATAAATTTAAAATAATAACTAAAATCTTTTTTTAAAAATAATAACTAGAACCGTTATTTATTTTATTTTATTATTGTTCAATTCAAATTTCATTATCATATTGTATCTGCTCCTCTCATGTAACCTCGCGAACTTAACAATCGCTCTTTAAATTCTGCCTTTAAATTTCTGCTTGCATGGTTTAAATTATGACATTATCTCTCTGTTTGCATGATTCAATTATCTCACGCATTTACCATTATTTCTGTCACATTGCACACATCCGAAGGTTAGGTCTAACTGTTTGGCCGCCGCGCCAATAGTCCGTAAAACTTCACACATTCAATTTCAAATTCTCAAAACTACAAACTACAAACCCTAATTTTCACAAATGCCTCGCCGCAGGCCAAATTACAATTTTACCCCTATCATTAGGTCAAAGAGCCGCCGCGCTCATTTTAGGGTTTCCCGCCGCGGAATTCCTAACCTAACCCTAATTCACTTAACAATTCAACGTAGAGATTTGGAGTTTCTACACTCCACGTAAGCGTGTCCTTAAGATGAGTTTATTCCCCTTAAGACCTTGACGACAGTCAAGAAGTCTCTAACCTCCCTTTTGAGGGGAACTACAGTTACTCTGATTCCATTCCCGTAAGGATATGTAGGCACAAGATGCGATGTCTTGCCGAGTAAACTTAGAATTAACCCCTAGGTCTTTTTTAATTTTCAATCCTTTGTATATACCCTAAAGCAAAATAATTAATGAAATAAATAAAAAAAAATAAACAAAAGGTTCCCGTAGAGTACTACGGAAGTTTAGGGTGCTAATACCTTCCCTAAATTTAACCAACCCCCGAACCTTAGATCTCTCCCTTTTAGGTTTTTCCTTTCTTTAACCTTTCCTTCGGATAAATCAAAGACCGGTTGTAAATGAATTAAGATTCAAGTTAATCAATAGCTTGACATCCAAATTTCACCGCAACAGAAAATGGCGACTTCACTGGGGAGTCCTAACTATTGAGGGTTATCCCTATTTTGTTTATTTTTCTTTATATATTTGTTTTATTATATATTTTGCTCACTTGTATGTATATATTGGGGGTACCTCACTTGGAGTTACTGTGTTGTGAGATAAGTCCTACACCCGGACTTGAGCGACCTTATGATAGGATGGCTGATATATTCGACGAGGCTTATAGGGAGTGAGTCCCGACTAAGCTAAATCGAGAATCATCGCTCAGTTGAGACACTTTCGAAAATGGTTCGGTTGATCGAGTTTAGTCGTGAAAACTTTTACCGTTATCGATTGGAGTGATACTGGGAACCGTAGTACCTTTACACCATCTTGGCCTTATCTAGGACGTAGTGTGGGAACTATGTGGGAGTAGTCCTACAATGGTTGCTACGTGATACTACACTCGAACGAGGTTCTCTTGAGAATATTATCGACCCTTGAGTCAGTCGAGAAGTTGATAATATCCGAAAGATGGGCTGATAACTTTGGGCACTTTTTTAGAACCCTTGTTCTGCAGGTACAATTAACCTATAGTACACACCACTTTGGGAAGGGGTAGACCTTGACTCCATTCATTGTTCCTCTAACTTAGGACCTTTTGTTTGCTTATGTGTATTTGTGCTTCGCATCCATAAAGCATCATATCATTTCTAGTTTCAAGGAATTCAGCAGTCCTTTGCAAATTCGAAAAGCCTTACATTTTAAAGTCTAAAATTTTTTCCAACTTTCTTAAAAAGCAATATTCGCAATCGACCGTTGAAATTCTTGAAACCATTGCATGGCATTAGCATCACATTTTTGCATTGCATTTATCCCCCAGTTTCTCCTTCTTGGTCCTATCGTCTTCTAGTGTACCTTTGAGTCGTCAAGCTGATTCCTCGACACAGATATCAGACCAGAAACGGAACAGGAGTCACTTTGATCCTATTCCCATGACTTACACAAAGTTGTATCCTGCCTTAGTTCGACAAGGGCTGATCACTACAAAGGCTTTACCACCTCCTCTTAATCCTCCAGTTGGATTTAGGGCTGATCTAAAGTGTGCTTTTCATGAGGGTGCCTTAGGCCACGACTTGGAGCATTGTTTTGCATTGAAAGCTAGGGTGAGTGAACTGATTAGAGCCGGAATACTTGATTTTACGGATAGTCGTCCGAGCGTCCAGACAGATCCCTTGCCAGTACATCAGAAATGAAGTTTTGTCACTAGGCCTTTTGTTTCTCGTTGTTTGCACTTTCCTTATTTTGTTTAAGTTGTTTGCTTTTAATTATGTTTGTACTTTCATTAATGAAATAAGCATTGCGACTTTTGATTCAATTCATTTCCGTCCATTTATTTGCATCTTTATGCTTTATTTTTCAAATGTTTACTTCTTGTCCAAAATTTTGATATGCTAAGATCGGAGGGAGGATGACGAAAACGTTATACCCATAATTGCTGTCAGTATGCTTTCAATCAAACCTTGTTGACGATGTGAGGCATTGTTTCAATTCCCAAACACTGGAGAAATAAGGAAGTTAATCCCTCGTTACCCCCTTCGAGCCTAGAAGTTGGAGTTTCTTTCGTTACAAAAAACCCACAATTTTAACCTTGGGATGGGTAGTTCTCAGTTAACTTGGTTGTGTGTTCATACGATACACCTTTCATTAACAAATTTTCCTTCGCACACGTCAAATAAGTGTCGAAGATGTTTTCTAATCAAAAGGTCGATGATGGTTCACCGTAATCATTAAAATCAAACAGTCACTTTCCTTCACACAAAAAAATAATATAAAAAAAAATCAAAAGAAGCCCGCTAAGTCAAAACCTATGAAGGAGACTTAGGCAAAACTGGGGCATCCCGCTGACTGTAAACTCTAAAATAAACAGTTTAGGCAAAATTTAGGGATAATACAAAGAGATTTTTAAATCCTTATCTTGAAAATCCTCAATGTCAAAACAATCAAATGTTATAGGGGAGTAGTGGCTGCCTTTTAATAGGTCCCTTTGACTTCTGAATCATCACTGCTACGATCAATGAAATCCCTAACTTATGGGAACCTGAATGCATAGTATGAGTTAACTGAGCATAGGACTGAAGATCATCACGTAGATTGGGTGGGTACAAATAAATTTTGAGCCTTTATCTTTTGTTTCATAAACCGTGAACCAGGCCACATTACAACCCTCAAAAGACCTAATTGAAGCAAGGTTATTTTGAAAGTATACTACAGCAAGGTTGCGTAACCTGACTCCTAAAGATCTTTGTGAATCATTTATTTTGGCAGTACACCTTTGTTTTAAACTTTGAGCGTCTTGAACCGTTGTGTTCTGACTAACGACTCATGTATTTTCCATCTTTCAAAAATAATTTTTCAAAAATCGCATGAACTTTGCATTACCATGTTTGTATGAATATTTTTGTTTGCAAACTGGCTTTCCTCTAAGGAATTTTCAAACAATGAGAAACTTGGTCAAGTGATCTTATTAGGGGCAAGTTCCTTTTACATCCTGTCAAAGAATCAGTTCAAGATTTGTTCAAGGAAATATCTTCTCAGATTTGGTTTATCCAGAGAATTGTTAAAGACTCAGACTGGGGCAAGCCCTCCGAGGATACAGCAAAACAGTCGATTCCACGAATCAGACAGCAGAAGCAGTTATCAGTTCATTTGACCTGGGGCAGTTTACTTGCATAATCCCCAAGCAGTTATTCATCATTCCTACAGTGACTATCAACTTGATATAGTTTAACAGAATGACAGTGATCTCCGTGTTGAGGAATCAGTCCTCCAGTTTTGTCATCTCACAGAAAGAGTCGAGTCTTGTCGTCGACGTCTGCATTTGCATTTGATCATATGTCATAGCATAATTCCTATACATGTGCACATCTTGGGTGCTTTATTCCCCATTTACCTCTCTATCTTGGGTGCTTTACTCCCCATTTACATTTCTAGCTTGGGTGCTTTACTCCCCATTTACATTTCTATCTTGGGTGCTTTACTCCCCATTTACATTTTTATCTTGGGTGCTTTACTCCCCATTTACATTTTTATCTTGGGTGCTTTACTCCCCATTTACATTTTTTATCTTGGGTGCTTTACTCCCCATTTACATTTCTATCCTGGGTGCTTTACTCCCCATTTACATGTCTATCTTGGGTGCTTTACTCCCCATTTACATTTCTATCCTGGGTGCTTTACTCCCCATTTACATGTCTATCTTGGGTGCTTTACTCCCCACTTACCTTCTATCCTTGGGTGTTTTATCCCCCATGTACCTTTATCCCGGGTGTTCTATTCCCCGTTTACCAGATATTCCTGGGTTTACCTAACATCATGGTGTTTTACCCCTATTTGCTTTTTTTTCTCCCTGAGGTCGTGTTTTACTCGCGTCTTACCTTGTGGGCAAAATTTATTTACTTGGCATCATGGGTGTTTTATCCCCATTTGCGTTTTTCTCCTGAGCTCGTGTTTTACCCGCGTCTTACCTTGCAGACAATTTCTAATTTACTTGGCACCTATTAACAATTATGTGTCGTGTCTACCCGGCGTTCTTCCAGATATGACATGTCTTCTTCCCTAGTGCAATTCCTCGGTGGGTCGTCCCCTGTGACGTTGTTTCGTCTGTATCCGTGCATTTGTCATTTTCATCATACGCATCATATCAGATTCATATTATATTTAGCATTATAGTTCGTTTTGTTTTGTCCATATCATTGCATAGCACTGCGTCTAAAGGCAAAATTTTCGGTTATCTGTATTTAAATCCCTCCACCACGATTTCTCGAGTCTCCGTTGCTCGAATCACCCGGTGAAGTTATTTAAATAGGGGCAACTGTAATACCCCAAATTTTGCCCTAAGATTTGTCGTCGCATTTCATTGCATTTAATCAATTACTAACAAATTTGTGTAGTCCTTTGACTTTTTGCAGGTAAATATCATATGGCATGCATTTTTTTTTTAAAAGTAAAAATGGTACAATTGGCAAGAGGACATGTGTAAGGAGTTGTGAGTGTGAGAGGTTGAGAGTTCGAATCTCACCTTTGTCATTTTTTTGTTTTTTTATTATTTTTACTTTAAATTTTTCTATCTTTCATTAAAAAATAACAAAAATAGTTTTTTATTATTATTTAATTATTATTTTCGTATTTTAATTAAATCATTTTTTAAAATATTATTTTTTTTTCACCTTTTTCTAAATTATTCATAAAAATATCCAAAAAATCATAAAATAAAAAATATTGGAAAAAATTTTGTTCTTTTTATAATATTTTTGATTTTAGGAATCAATAGGATTATTAGTTTTTATTTTAAGTTTATTTTAATTATTTTAAATTATTTAAAATTTATTTTTTCTTAACTAATTATTTAGTTTGGGCTTTAAAATGGGCTTTAGGGACATTATTGACAATTTGGTGTTAACCCTAATTTGTTCCCTATATATACATGTGTTGTCTTGTTGAAAAAGGAGGAGAATGAAAAAAACCTAAGAGGAGTGAGTGTCGTTTGCCGTTATTTATTTTTCTTCTTCATCCATTACTATTGTTTCTTTTTCTTCATCGTTTACCGTTATTTCTTTTCCTTCATCTATTACTGTTGTTTCTTTTTCTTCATCTTTTACCGTTATTTCTTTTTCTTCATCTATTACCGTTATTTCTTTTTCTTTATCTATTACTGTTACGTTTATATATATATATATATATAATTTTTAAATTGTTAGAGTTTATATATATAAGATTAATTTTTGATCGAATTATGTCGATACGATGTTTGCACATTTGTGTGCATGACGCGTGACATTTGTGTTAGTTCGATCTGGTTGCGATGATCGCATTTTTGTGTGAGCAATAATACTATTTTTTGCTTAATTTCTTTTTCTTTGCGATAAATTTTGTTTCGTCCGATTTAGATCTGGTTGCGATGAGCGCATTTCTGCGTTAGCAACATTGTTGGGTTATTTGGCACATTTAAAATTCATTATTGCTTTATTATTATTATTATTATTATTATTATTATTATTATTATTATTATTATTAGTATTATTATTATCATTATTTATTATTATTATCATTATTATCATTATTATTACCATTATTATTATTATTGTTATCATTAATTTATTAAAACTTGTTATAATATAAAAATCTGTTTTTTAAAATAAATAACATTAACATCTTTTCCAAATTAATATGAAAACCTATTATTTTTAAGAAAAACTTTTTTTTTAGATAAATTTAAAATAATAACTAAAATCTTTTTTTTTAAATAATAACTAGAACCGTTATTTATTTTATTTTATTATTGTTCAATTCAAATTTCATTATCATATTGTATCTGCTCCTCTCATGTAACCTCGCGAACTTAACAATCGCTCTTTAAATTCTGCCTTTAAATTTCTGCTTGCATGGTTTAAATTATGACATTATCTCTCTGTTTGCATGATTCAATTATCTCACGCGTTTACCATTATTTCTGTCACATTGCACACATCCGAAGGTTAGGTCTAACTGTTTGGCCGCCGTGCCAATAGTCCGTAAAACTTCACACATTCAATTTCAAATCCTCAAAACTACAAACTACAAACCCTAATTTTCACAAATGCCTCGCCGCAGGCCAAATTACAATTTTACCCCTAGCATTAGGTCAAAGAGCCGCCGCGCTCATTTTAGGGTTTCCCGCCGCGGAATCCCTAACCTAACCCTAATTCACTTAACAATTCAACGTAGAGATTTGGAGTTTCTACACTCCACGTAAGCGTGTCCTTAAGATGCGTTTATTCCCCTTGAGACCTTGACCACAGTCAAGAAGTCTCTAACCTCCCTTTTGAGGGGAACTACAGTTACTCTGATTCCATTCCCGTAAGGATATGTAGGCACAAGATGCGATGTCTTGCCGAGTAAACTTAGAATTAACCCCTAGGTCTTTTTTAATTTTCAATCCTTTGTATATACCCTAAAAGCAAAATAATTAATGAAATAAATAAAAAAAAATAAACAAAAGGTTCCCGTAGAGTACTACGGAAGTTTAGGGTGCTAATACCTTCCCTAAATTTAACCAACCCCCGAACCTTAGATCTCTCCCTTTTAGGTTTTTCCTTTCTTTAACCTTTCCTTCGGATAAATCAAAGACCGGTTGTAAATGAATTAAGATTCAAGTTAATCAATAGCTTGACATCCAAATTTCACCGCAACAGTATGGTATGAAAGGAATTTCAGGTTCATCAAGTTTGGATCTGTTTAAAGCATTTAACAGATTTGGTTTTGCTTTGGTGTGAGAGGAAACCACATCAAAGGGTTTATTTGAGTAAGGTTGGAAAGCAGATTTTGCAGGTTCATCAGAAGCAGCCGTTTTATCAGATGAAACAGGTGTAGCTGAAGTAACAGCTTTTGCAGATTTAGCAGAATATGATACTGTTGCTAATGAACCTACATATGACATTGATTGAATATAGGTGAGAAGCACAGATGGTAGGTGATTGTGAGTTTGGGTTTCAAGGGAGTGATAGGGTCAGATGGTTCAACTCTGTCATAGAAATCTTTGAGTTTGAAACCATAGGCAAGATTGTGAAAAAGAGATGAGAGTTGTGCACATGAGATAGATGTTCTTGGGGTAGATGTTGGGTTAGGATTTGGAATGAGGATTTCAGATGCTTGGATCAGGTGTGGGAGTAGGATCTGGAATAGGAACTTTAGATGATACAGGGGGTTCTGGTTGGCTTACCTCAGAATCTCTGTGAGAAGGGGATATCAGAAAATCTGGGTGTATGTCAGATTTTGAGGAGTTTGATGAAGTGGTTGGTGTGCAAGAAGTAGAAGACACTTGAAAAACAGTTTTCAGAGGTGTAACATCAAGAACTTCTGTCTCAGGGATGTTGGTTCCATATGGGTTGGTTAATTCTGAAGGAATTTCAGAGGGTTTTGATGAGGGTTCTGAGGTGGGTGGATCAGATGAAATTTTTATTGGTTCATATGAAACTAGAACAGCTGCAGTGGGTTTAGATGTGTTGGATGGTGGATTTAGTGATTGTGGTTGTGTCTTTTGTTGTTGTATTTGAGGTTCAGATGATTTTTGTTGTTGATGTGCAGAGTCCTTTTCTTGTAGGAGTTCAGATTGTTTTTCTGGTTGTTTTTCGTGTGGTTGCTTTTGTTGTTCAGATGGCTTTTTTTGTGCAGATGGTTTTGTTGTTTGTTGTTGTTCTGTGGGTTGTTTTTCTGATGGTTGTTTTTGTGGTACAAATGGTTTGGTTGGAACCTCTGGTTGTGGAGTTTGAATTTTTTGTTTTGTTGTTGTTGGTTGTGGTACAGAGGGTTGTTGTACAGGTGATATGGAAATTGGATTAGAAGATTTTTGTGGAGATGGAGTAGAAACATGAGGTGGAGCAGTAACAGATTTATTTTGTGTAGAGGGTGGTTTTGGAATAGACTTATCATTTGAATCATTTATAACAATAGGATTTGCAGAAGATACAGAAGTTTTAGTACCTTTGATTTTGATGCGTTTAGCTGGTACAGAAGGAGTGTCTCCAGATTCTTTCCTCTTTAGTAGCTTTTGTGGCTTCTCAGTAATCTTGGGCTTCTTCTGAACGGGTGCAGCTTCTGCTTCTGGTTGAGTCCTCTTTCTTGGTGGTTCTTCTTCTTCTACAACAGGTAATGGTTGCCTTGCTCTCTTTATAATATCTGCAGGAATAGGCTTTCCTTCTTTCTTGCACTCATCAATATACATTACAACAATTTCCCTTGGTTCTTCAGCATAGAACAGAGGGTAATCATCTACAGGAGTTCTCTTCTGACTCAATTCAGAAATGTTCATCTTCTTGGGAGCTGTTGTGAGTTCTTCCACTATTTTTAGTCTCTGAAGACTTTTGGAATTCAGAGGCTTTCCCAAAATAAATTCCAACTCTTCTGTGACTCCAGCAGCGTACAGAGCAGTTACAAGTCCATTCTCAGTTAGAAGATCTGAGATTAACCTTCCAAAAGGAATCCAGGTTCTAATCTTCTGACCTTTTTCTTTCACATATTCTCTAGAGGCATTTATATGATTCCAAAGATGCATAAAGAGAATATATGGAAGATCTACCTTGGTGCTCTGACTGAGGCAATACATAAAGTAGAGTTGTTCATTATTGACATAATTTGGAGAGTTTGTTGACTTTCTGTGATGAATGCATCCCATGAAAATCTTAGCCCAGATCTTGTAGTCAGGCTTCAGATCTTTGAACTTGTTAGAAGCTTGTCCAGCAGTCATCACTTCCTCATATATTTCATCCATATCAACACGCCCAGCTGGCAAGTGTGATACTCCATCTGTTTCCTCATAGCCAATGAGTTTTCTAATCAGATCTTCTGTTATAATTATCTCTTTGCCCAGAACAGAAGATAAAATAAACTTGGGATATACAGAAGCATGGATCCAGAATTCTTTCACAAGAAGGGGGTAAACTGGTCCAAAAATTCTATCAAAATACTTCACCCATCCTTGAGCATCTATAATGGAGCGAAATTCAAACCCATTCTCAGCAAGTGAATCAAATTCCACCATTGATTCATATAGAACCTCCAGTTTTTCAACAGGTGTTAGCAATGTTCTTTTTGGTGGAGAATAAGGAGTTACGCCCATGTTAGCAGAGGTAACTGCAGCTATTGTAGATTGAAATTGTGCAGCAGTTGATGATGAAGTTGCCATTGAAGATGGTTTTGTCACACGCTTAGGGTTTTTATGAAGAGAGAAGAGAAGATGGAAATGCATAAAATGTTTGAGATGTGGAAAGTGTGAATGTGAAGATAATATATGTATTTATACTAAAACACATAGGCAATACAAACAGTCAGAATAAGCACGTTTGAACAAAGCATTTAATGAAAAAGAATAAAAGCATTTCAAGCATTTATTGCTTCTGACAATTTGGGGGAAAATCAAGATTTTCACTATTCAAACTTCACCTCAAACGTCTCTTCAGTAGTGTACACGCCACCTTTGCAGATTTGGAGTGACACGTGTTTGCTTGCATGTGTTCTGAATTCTCTTGAGAAATGAAACGTTAACCAACGTTCAGATCCTCTAAGGATTGTTGGTTCAGAGTTTCACAAAATATATTGAAAGAAAATAAATAAGCAATCAGAAGAAATACTTCAGAGCATTAAGCATTTTGGCATCTGTAAAATTTGCTTCTGATAAATATCATTCTGGACAAAAATCCATACCAATATTTTTCAAAATAAATTTGAATCTATCTTCAATAAGGAGTTTTGTAAAAATATCTGCCCATTGATGATCTGTGTCAACAAAGGCCAAGTTTATGATTCCCTTCTGAACATAGTCTCTGATGAAATGATGCTTAATTTCTATATGTTTTGCCTTAGAATGTAAAATGGGGTTCTTAGACAAACATATAGCAGAAGTATTATCACAGAAGATAGA
Organism: Lathyrus sativus; assembly: GCA_963859935.3. NCBI lineage: Eukaryota > Viridiplantae > Streptophyta > Magnoliopsida > Fabales > Fabaceae > Lathyrus > Lathyrus sativus. The sequence goes on along the minus strand of OZ012741.1, from coordinate 631,114,386 downwards.
AATGTTACTTTCAAATATTTGATAATCTTCTAGCTGACTTTTCATCCAGAGCATCTGCGTGCTACATCCAGCAGCAGCAATATATTCTGCCTTTGTGGTTGAAAGTGCAATTGTGGGTTGCTTCTTGTTGTACCAAGAGATTAGATTTCTTCCTAGAAATTGACAACTTCCAGAAGTACTTTTCCTTTCCACTCTGTCTCCAGCGTAGTCAGCATCACAAAATCCAACTAATTTGAAATCATCAGATTTTCTATAACACAAACTCACATTAGAAGTACCTTTCAGATACCTTAGAATCCTCTTGACAACTGTCAAGTGTGATTCTCTAGGATCTTATTGGAATCTAGCACACAAGCATACACTGAATAATATGTCAATTCTAGAAGCAGTTAAGTAAAGAAGAGATCCTATCATACCTCTGTAGAGCTTCTGATCTACTTTCTTACTTACCTCTTCTTTGCCAAGTGAGCTAGTTGGATGCATGGGAGTCTTTTCCAGCTTACTATCAGTCATGTTAAATTTCTTCAGAAGTTCTTTAACATATTTGGTCTGATGTATGTAAGTGCACTCTGGAGTTTGATTGACTTGGATTCTTAGAAAGAATCTCAGTTCTCCCATCATGCTCATTTCAAATTCTGCCTGCATACATTTAGCAAACTCCTTTCCCAGCATAGTATTGGTAGATCCAAATATTATATCATCCACATAAATTTGACAAATTAGAAGATCTTTCTTAATTGATTTACAAAAGAGTGTTGTGTCCACTTTGCCTCTGATGAAATTTTTCTCCAGAAGAAAATTGCTCAATCTCTCATACCAAGCTCTGGGAGCTTGTTTTAAACCATATAGAGATTTCTTTAATTTGAAAACATGATCTGGAAATTTTTCATTTTCAAAACCAGGAGGTTGGTGGACATAAACTTCTTCTTCTATAATACCATTTAGAAAGGCACTTTTAACATCCATCTGATACAGAGTGATGTTATTTTGTGCAGCAAATGAAATAAGAAGGCGTATAGATTCTAACCTTGCCACTGGAGCATAAGTTTCAGTGTAATAAATACCTTCTTGTTGACTATACCCTTGAGCAACAAGCCTTGCCTTATTTCTTTCAACTTCTCCTTTCTCATTTAGCTTATTTCTGAAAACCCATTTTGTTCCAATTATATTGAATCCTTGTGGTCTTTGAACTAAATCCCATACATCATTTCTAGTGAATTGATTTAACTCTTCTTGCATGTCAATAATCCAATCATTGTCTTGTAGAGATTCATCTACAGAAGATGGTTCAATTTCTGACACCAGTCCAAATAATGATGCTTCAGATGATCTTAGAAAGGATCTTATTCTGATGGGATCATCCTTCTTTCCAATAATGACATTCTCTGGATGAGAAGCTTTAATTCTAGATGATGATCCTCTAACAGTTGATTCTTCATAAATGTTTAGATTGTTCATCTGAGAAGTTAAAGGAATAGCATCTGGCATTGCTTCTGGTTCCTTCACTTGAGCTTTGTCTGCCTCTGGGACTTCAGAGTCTGTAAAGACTACTTCTCTATCTGCAGAGTTTTCAGACTGCTTTGGCTTTTTATTGCCAAGCTTATCATCAAATCTAACATGAATAGATTCTTCCACAATCCGTGTCTCAGTGTTGTATACTCTGTAGCCTTTAAAGCGTTCAGAATATCCAAGCATGAAACACTTATCTGCTTTGGAATCAAACTTGTTCAGATTTTCTTTAGTATTTAACATATAACAAATACATCCAAAAGGATGAAAATATGAAATGTTGGGCTTTCTGTTCTTCCACAGTTCATATGGAGTCTTTTCCAGAAGAGGTATTACAAACACTCTGTTCTGAATGTAACAGGTTGTATTGATTGCTTCTGCCCAAAAGTGTTTTGCCAGGTTTGTCTCATTGATCATGGTTCTGGCCATTTCTTGCAGAGTTCTATTTTTCCTCTCTACAACCCCATTTTGTTGTGGAGTTCTAGGACAGGAAAAATCATAAGCAGTGTCATTTTCATTAAAATACTTTTCAAAATATTTATTTTCAAATTCACCACCATGATCACTTCTGACTTTTATAATTTTGAAATCTTTTTCATTCTGGACTTGCTTGCAGAAGTCAAAGAACACAGAATGTGACTCATCCTTGTGTTTTAAGAACTTTACCCATGCCCATCTACTATAGTCATCAACAATGACTAATCCATACTTCTTGCCTCTGATGGATGCAGTTTTCACTGGTCCAAACAGATCAATATGAAGTAGTTCTAGTGGTCTGGAAGTAGAAACAACATTTTTTGATTTAAAAGATGATTTTGAAAACTTCCCTTTTTGGCATGCTTCACAAAGAGCATCTGAGGTGAACTTCAGATTAGGAAGTCCTCTGACAAGATTAAGTTTATTAATCTGAGATGTACGTCTCATATTAATATGCCCCAATCTTCTGTGCCAGACCCATTGCTCTTTATTAACAGACAAGAGGCATTTAACATTCTGAACTTTAAGTTCTGAAAGATTTATTTTATAAATGTTGTTTTTCCTCTTACCACTAAATAGGATAGAGCCATCCTTTTGACTAATAGCTTTACAACATTTTTGATTAAAGGTAATATCATAACCATTGTCACTTAATTGACTTATGGACAATAAGTTATACTTTAACCCTTCAACAAGTAAAACATTAGTAATAGAGGGAAGTTTACCATTTCCAATGGTGCTAGATCCAATGATTTTGCCCTTCTGGTTCCCTCCAAATTTCACATCACCTCCAGATCTAAGCTCCAGGCTTTGGAACATAGACCTTTCTCCTGTCATGTGTCGTGAGCATCCAGAGTCCAGGTACCATGATTGGTGTCCTGACCTTGCTGCTAAGAACATCTGCAACAGGAATTATTTTACTTTTAGGTACCCAGATCTTCTTGGGTCCTTTAGGGTTAGTTGTTCTGAAGGTTTGTCTAAACTTCTGTTTTTCAACATAAGGTTTATTCTGACTAGCCTTAGATTTAAACACATGAATATTCTTTTCAGAGCGTGTTTGTTCAATATCATTCAAGTGACCAAATTTAAAATGTGAATATAAAGGAGTTTTCTTGATGATAATTTTATCAACAGGTTTTGGATTTAAATCCTTTCCAGAGGAAGATTCATATCCAATTCCTTTTCTGTTATTTCTGCTAACTCCATAGATCATAGAAGCCATTTTGCTTCTGTCTATGCTTTTAGCAAGAAACTTCTGAAAGCTATAATCATATTTTTCCAAAATATTTTTGCATTCAGATTCAGTTTCAGAATCAGAGTTTTGTTGAGCTAATTCAGAATCATTTTTCAATTTCAAGTTCTTTTCATTTAGCTCAGCTACTTCTGATTTGAGAATATTATTCTTAGATACAAGATTGTTTTGACGCTTCTTATATTTGAGCTTAATATTGTTATAGCTTTTCAGAACTTCTGATAACACTTTGATAAGTTCTTCTTTAGTGAGTTTAGCCATTACCTCTTCAGCGTCAGAGTCAGATTCAGAGTCAGATTCAGATCCTGAAGTTTCTTCCTCCTGATCTTCTATGTCTGCCATCAAAGCTACATTGGCACATTCTTCTTCTGACTCAGATTCAGATTCAGATGTATCTGAATCATCCCAGGTGGCCATCAGAACCTTTTTCTTCTTATCAAATTTTCTTTTAGGCTTTTCTTTCAGCACCTTTGGATATTCATTTTTGTATTGTCCAGGTTCTTTACATTCATAACATACAACCTCCTTTTTGCCAGATCTTCTGTGTCCAGAAGATTCTTTTCTTTGGTCAGGCTTCTTGAAGTTTCTGAACTTCTTTCCTTTATGCTTCCAGAGTTTGTTTATTCTTCTGGACAACATGGATAGTTCATCTTCATCTTCAGATGAGGATTCTTCAGAGCTTTCCTCTATTACCTGCAATGCTTTAGCAGATTTATTAGATTTTAAAGCAACAAATTTACCTTTCTTTTGAGGTTCATCTTCCTCAAGTTCAATTTCATGACTTCTTAGAGAGCTGATCAATTCCTCCAAGGAGATTTTGTTCAGATCTTTAGCCATCTTCAGCGCTGTCACCATAGGTCTCCATCTGGTGGGTAAGCTTCTGATGATCTTTTTCACATGATCAGCAGTAGAGTATCCTTTGTCCAGAACCTTTAGTCCAGCTGTAAGTATTTGAAATCTGGAGAACATAGCTTCAACAGATTCAGAGTCTTCCATCTTGAAGGCTTCATACTTCTGGATCAGAGCCAGAGCCTTTGTTTCCTTGACTTGAGAGTTTCCCTCATGAGTCATCTTTAAGGATTCAAACATGTCAAATGCAGTTTCCTTGTTTGTAATTTTTTCATACTCAGTGTGGGATATTGCATTCAACAATATTGTTCTGGCCTTGTGATGATTTCTAAATTCTTTCTTCTGAGCATCTGTCATAGATTTTCTGTATATCTTCTTGCCATTCCCATCAGTGGGATGAACATATCCATCTATGACCAGATCCCATAAATCAGCATCATATCCAAGGAAAAAACTTTCAATCCTGTCTTTCCAATAATCAAATTTCTCCCCATCAAACATAGGGGGTTTGGTGCTGATTATGTCCCTTTCTTCATATTTTTTGTTAATGTTAGACATTGTATTATCAGCCATAGTAACAACCAAATATATATCAAAGTATTTCTCTCTGGATCTTTACTGTCACTGTTAAGTGGTAGCACACACAGAACCGGAGCTCTGATGCCAACTGAAGGTGAGAAAATACTTAGAAGGGGGGTTGAATAAGTATGAAGATTAAAACTTAGAAATAAAAACTCAAGTATTTTTATCCTGGTTCGTTGAACTCAACTACTCCAGTCCACCCTTCCTAGATTGATTTGCCTTTCTCAATCAAGGACTTAATCCATTATTTAATCAACTGATTACAATAGTAAGCACTTAGAACAACTGTTCAAAGTCTTCTCAAGAACTACTGATCCTAACTGGATCTTCTTAAGGTTTACAATCAAATGTAATATAAATACAAGTGTTTAAGATTGCTTCGATAAAGCTTTATCACAACTGTGATTTTTCACTTAACTATTAAGAACAAGGAAATTAATTCTTAGAAAGAATATGAAAAGTATGAGAGCTTGAATGTTGATTTCTTTTGAATAATAACATCCACTGAAGAAATTGGTGAAGCCTTGCTTTTATAGGCAGCTGATCCAAGGTGAGCTTCACGTTGAGAAGAGTGTCCAAAAGGTCTGAGCCTTTTTATCTTCACATCAAGTGACCTTTCCTAGAAGAAGAAAGCACAGAAAAATCCTTTTTGTCTGTGTTCTTGTGTCTAGCATAAATAAGGAAAGAGTCGTTTGGATCATTCCAACGGATATAAACTTTGAATAATTCTTCTTCAGTTTTCAGCAAATTCATCAGAGTCTAAATAAATCAAAGCCTTCTGATGATGATCAGAGTTTTGCTGAATCAGAGTCTTCTGCAGCAGGTGTGCTTATAGCATGTTTAAGATCAGAGCATATATGAGACAGATCTTCAGTACTGGAAGCTTTAGTACTTTCAGAATCTTCTGTAGTAACTATGCTTTGAAAACTCTTCATACAGAATTCTTCTTTGGTTCAGATGCTTCTGACTTGCTTCAGATTCTTCTGGAGCTTCTGCTTCAGATCCTCCTGGAGCTTCTGCTTCAGAATCTTCTGGAGGCTACGCTCAGGATCTTCTGTTGGCAGCAATTAGAATCTTCTAATGGATGCATCTGGCGCTTCAGAGTCTAGCTAATTTCTTATGTTCAATTCTGATTTGCTTCTGGAGTGTTAATTCCTTTATTATCTGCATTAAAAATTCTCAAGCAAATTTTAGAGTATATAATTCTTAATTACAAAATTTCATAATAGTTATCATCAAAACATAGAGATATTATTAAGAACCAATCTGTGTTCTAACACATATGTCCTAGGATTTGTATGGTCGATCCTGCAAGTAACACATATCTTTTTCAATTTGTTAGACCAGCGGTTGTTCGCCAATTTTCACGGCGAATAAATTGGCACGCCCAGTGGGACAGTGTAAGCGGTTACAAAAATCATTTCTAAGAAAATTCTCTTTGAAAAAACTTTATTAGTTCTGTGGTAAAAATGTTTTCTTTTGAGGGGGGAAATTTGTTACATGTTATTGAGAAGTGGTAAGGTAGCCACTGTTAACGAAGATAGACCAAAAAGGATATATAGGATGAGAATGACAACGAATATAAATCAGCCAAATAATCCTCAAGATGTCTCGAACGACAATGTAGAACAACCCATAGAAGCTTCGATAGGGGGACCAACGACGTCAACGTCTATTTCTGAGGCAATACCGTATATGGGAAGTTCGATGCCCACACATTCGATTTTTCATACGCAGCCTATTTTGACTTACATTGGGCCAAGGGGTCCTCCATAGACCCCACCACCAATAGGGACGTCGATATATAAAGGCATTTCTCCCCCAGGATTTTCAATGCCTTTGCCGCGAGACCCGCCCTATGGAATGCCAACTTCGTTGATAGAAAACTTACAAAATGCCCCTCCGTTATATACAGAACCCGTAATGACTTTGCCATTACATGGATCTGGAACTATGGTAAATATGGGTTGAAGTAGTCAAAATTTAGGTATAGGGTATTCATCCCAGATGCCAGGTTTGACGACTAATTCTGCATCTTATTTGAGACAACAGATGGATGAAAGTAACCATCAAATGGTTAAGATGATATCTGAAACTATGGGGGAAATCTTTCAGCCCCTCATCCGGAACACTACACACGCCAATCAACAATTGGCAGCGTAAATGACGCGTCTGGCGGAACTCTTGGGTGTACCAAATCCCCCTCGACAACTACCAAGAGAGTATCTTAGAGAAAACCAAGGAGTAGTCTTCGACGAAGACAACACCATCAATTAAATTCCACAAAACCTGGCCCAGGAAAATCAAAATAACCAGGGAATGGTCGAACAACCTAGAATCGAACCTCTTAGGAATCAACCACAAGTTCCTAGAGAGGAAGAACCAAGGGTAGTGTTGGTAAATAGGAAACAGGATGCTGAGAACGTCATACAACAAATTTGACGTAACAATCTAGCAGCAGACAGTAATTTGGCTGCCATGGTCGAAAGAATCGTGGTACGTAACAGAGTAAATTTTGGCCTTCGGCGGCCAAATTACACGTTACGATTATCAGAATATATCCTCCAGGTAGACTTGCCCCTAAGAACAAAAGTCCCCAAGTTCACTAAATTTTCTAGGGATACTATTGAGTCTACTGTCGAACACGTGGCTAGGTATCTAATAGAAGCGGGGGACATTTCGAATGATGAGAATCTTAAGGTCAAGTATTTCCCAAGTTCTCTTAGAAAAAACGCTTTTACCTGGTTCACAACTTTACCTCCGAATTCAATTCACACTTGGGCCCAGTTAGAACGTCTATTTCATGAACAATTTTATATGGGACAAACGAACATTAGTCTGAAGGAATTGGCTAGCATAAAGCAAAAGTTTACTGAGGCAATTGATGATTATTTAAATAGATTTCGACTTCTCAAGGTAATGTGTTTCACGCAAATATCTAAGCATGAGTTAGTCGTAATAGTTGTTGGTGGCCTTGATTATTCCATCAGAAAGAAATTAGACACTCAATACCTAAGGGATATGGCCCAGTTGGCTGATAGAGTTCGACAGTTGGAACGTTTGAGAGAATAGAAAGTGAGGGTAAATAAGAATAAAAGGGTAGCCTATGTTGAATTCAACGAAGACGGCGAAGGGTTGTGCCGTGAGTCTATAAGTTTTGATAAAAACGAAATAGATCTTGCCGAATTAAAAAAGGGTTCACCCTATTTTTGCAAGGTTTTAACACCTTCAAATGGGAAGAACCCTACCGAGTCAGATAAGAATGATAGGTTCTTTAAGAGAACTTATACATTTGATGTCACAAAGTGTGATGAAATCTTTGATTTATTAGTTAAAGATGGGAAAATAATAGTACCTCCTGGTGCTAAGATACCCCATTTAGATTAAAGAAAGAAAAGACGATTTTACAAATACCATAGCTTTTTGGGTCATAAAACCTCTCAATGTTTTCTTTTCAGGGGTCTTGTGTAAAATTTTATCCTAGAGGGGAGATTGAAATTTAGAGAGAAGCTCAAAATCCAGACAAAGATGGATATCGAGCCTCAACAAATCGATGACGCGAACTATACTGAGCCTAAAGAGGTTAACAAGGTCGAGGCCACTCGGGGTCTCGACGGTGCTGTCAACATGGAGGAAGTCACTGAGGACTTCCTTAATAAAGATGTTCTGGTTCGAGTCACTGAAGAACTTCGTCGAAATTTTTTGATGGATTTTATTCAAGAAGCAACTAAAGGTTTCACCCAGGAGACTACTGATGGTTCCAACAGCGAAGTCACTGATGATTTTGCCAAAGGGGTTATTGTGGAATCTAATTAAATGATAATAAAGAAGGAAACTGCTGACAGTTTCATTCGAATGGATAAGGCTATTGATGACCTTCAGATGTAGTTCTGCAAGTTAGACATCGTTGATGATGTCGACATGAACGTTAACATGGTGGAGGTTTCATAGGAAACACCAATGGAGGTCAACCAAGAGTGTTGGCAAGAGGAATACAACAAAGTGGCCTACTCGAAGAAGGAAGAAAGCCTTATCGACTTTCTTCACAGGTGCTAAAATAAAAAGTCTGAGGTGATTGTGCCCCAGGTGCAGTTTTGTGTTCGATAAAAAAGCGGCATGCAACATAGAGGGTGTCAGATAAGCAAAAGAAAGGCGTGAGGAAAGATCCTCTTACAATCAACAGGGTTTCGACCCACGAAGATCTACTTACAGGCAAGATGAAACTAGGCCAAGGGTGTCCAGGGTTAGGCCATCCACGTCCAAACCCACAAATAAACTTCCAAAGGAAGTTGGATAAGACCAGCTGAGGGCAAACAGTCGGGATAGAAAAAATGGCAGAAATTCGACGTCGATAGATGCTCATCAATAGCCTATCGTAAGGAGCTCGAGGCTTCAAAGAAGATGGCCTATGTCTCAGAAAATTACAAGGGAAAGAATCCAATGTCTCGATCCCAATGGAGAAGATAAAAACGTAGGAGAAAAGCCCAAAGGGAAGCTTAAGCTAAGCCTGAGACCATTAATAACCTGCCTTCTATGAAAGGAAAAGACGAAGAACTAAATCCTTTTGACAAATTTCCCGTAGGGAGGAAATTATTTGCTACCCAGGGGAAGGAGGCTAGCGAGAGGCACGGTCGAGAAGAAGATGAAATACTTACAAATAACTTTGACTTTGCGTCAGAGGATTCTTTAGATATCATAGTAAACATGGTATCAGTTCTACCCAGGGAATTTGACTAGATCACAGAGGTCGAAGATCTAGATATGTATACAGAAGCAAAAATAGAGGCACACAAACCAGTGTGCTACTATGTCATGAACAATGGGTGTGTCGAAGAGCAGAACACGTTCTTCGAACGACCAGACGGGGCAATGAATAGTCATTTTAAGCCTCTATTCATCACAGGAAAGGTAGAGAATGTCGCAGTCAATAAAATTTAGTGGATTATGGCGCCACAGTGAATCTAATGCTGCACTTCATGCTAAGAAGAATCGGCAAATACGACACGGACATCAAGCCTTATAATATGATACTCTCCAATTATGAGGGAAACATGGACACTAATCTGGGTGTGATACAAGTTGATTTGACGGTGGGCATTGTTACAATGCCTACTATTTTTATGGTCGTCGAGACGAAGGCCAACTATAACTTGCTGCTGGGTCGAGAATGGATACATGAGTCAGGGTTGTGTCATCTTCCATGCACCAGAGAATCACGATATGGATACTAGATGGTATCATCGAAAGTATTAAAGTCGATCAAGGCTATTTCAAAGCTCTAATCAATCATGTCGACAGACATAGTTTCGACAAACACTTGGCCAATATTGCTCCTTGCAATCCGACCAATTTTGCTTTCACCCTAGACGACGATGTTTATTGTTCGTTGTATCTGCATCCTGTTCAGGGCTTTTGATGGGATAGGGAAGTGGTAGGAGATGGCATCCTGCCATATCTTGATGTGTATGGGATAACCCCAACAAGTTGGGGAAGCGAATTTGGTGATGATGACTGAATTCGAAGTACTAAAAATGAATTCAGCTTACATAGCCGAAAGTAAGTTACAAACGGCTTTAGAGGCTGAAATGGAAAGTGTGGCTGTAGAAGCCAACCAAAATTTACATCAAAAAGGTCCTGGTAAGGACTTCGATTCATAACCTCCTGATAAGGTTCAGAAAGAACAACAAAGGCTCGATGCAATTTATGATGATGAGCCTTTGGTTTTGAAAATAATCCGCTGGCATCCAACATTAAGATGCTAGCGTAAGATCCACTTCAAGAGATCGACCTAGGAGAGGGGAAACAAAGAGGCCAACATATATAAATGCCAACATCAGCGCACAACTAAAGGTCGAAGTAATCTAACTACTGAAGGAGTTTATAGACTGTTTTGTATGGGATTACAACGAGATGCCTGGTTTAAGAAGGGATTTGGTCGAACTAAAGCTGCCAATAAAGACTAGAAAGAAGCCTATCAAGCAGAACCTAAGACGGTTTGCACCGAAAGTCCTATTGAAGATCAAAGAAGAGGTCGAAAGGCTTCTCCAATGTAACTTCATTCGCACATCCAAGTATGTCGAATGGTTAGCAAATATTGTACCTGCTATTAAAAAGAATGGGTCTTTGAGAGTGTGTATAGATTTTAGAGATTTAAATGTTGCAACTACAAAAGACAAATATTCAATGCCTGTGGCAGAAATGCTAATCGATTATGTCGCAGGCCACGAATACCTTACCATGCTTGATGGTTATTCTGGATATAATCAAATATTTATTGTTGAAGAGGATGTCTCGAAGACAACCTTTGATTCCCTGGAGCCTTAGGCACTTACGAATGGGTAGTGATGCCTTTTGGTTTAAAGAATGCTAGGGCAACGTATCAGAGGGCTATGAATTCAATCTTTCATGATTATATAGAGACTTTTATGCAAATATACATTGATGATATTGTTGTTAAGTCTGTTTCAGGGAAGAGTCACATTGACCATCTTCGACAATATTCCAAAAGAATGAGAAGACATGGTTTAAAAATGAATCCCCTCAAATGTGCTTTCTGTGTGCAAGCGGGAGACTTCTTAGGCTTTATGGTCCACAAAAAAGGAATCGAAATAAACTAGAATAAGAGCAAGGCCATAATGGAAGCAAAAGTGCCATCCACAAAAAGGGAATTGAAGTCACTGTTGGGCAAGATTAACTTTTTGAGGAGGTTTATATTGAATCTCAGCGGTAAGACACAAGCTTTCTCACCTCTGCTTCGACTCAACAAGGAAGGGTTCGAATGGGGGAAGATCCAGCAAGAAGTTATCGACAAAATCAAGGATTACATGAGTCATCCTCTAATTCTGTCGCCGCCTTGTAGGAATAAAAGCATGAGGCTGTATATATCTGCATCGGATAAAACCTTAGGGAGCATGTTGGCTCAAGAGGACGAAAATGGCGTAGAAAGAGCCATTTACTACCTTAATAGAGTTTTAAATGATGCAGAAACTAGGTATAACATAGTTGAAAATTTGTGTTTATGCTTGTATTTTACTTGTACAAAGTTGAAGCATTATATAAAACCAGTTGATGTTTATGTTTCATCTCATTTCTATATCATTAAACATATGTTGTCCAAACCAATTTTACATAGTCGAATTGGTAAATGGGCGTTAGCTTTGACTAAATATTCCTTAGCATATATGCCTTTGAAGGCTATGAAAGGACAAGTGGTAGCAGACTTTATAGTCGACCACTCAATAAATGAAAGTAATATAACCTATATCGAACTCGAGCCTTGAAAATTATATTTTGATGGCTTTAGTCATAGAGATGGAACCAGTGTAGGAGTATTGATCATTTCTCCTGATAAAATTCCAACAAATTCAAGTATAAAGTCGAAGGTCTTTGTTAGAATAATGAGACTGAATATGAGGCTTTGATAGTCGGACTTGAAATATTGTTGGAATTGAGGACAACCCGAGTCGAAATAATGGGAGATTCAAAGTTAGTCATAAAGTAGATTACAAAAGAGTACACATGCGTCAAAGAAAATCTCATTATGTACTTCGTAGTATCTAATCGATTACTAAAAAGATTTAAAACGGTCAGCATTCGACACACACCTTGATTGGAGAATCAAGTGGCTAATGACTTAGCCCAGATTGCTTCGAGGTATAAAATTTCGAAAGAGAAACTATAAGATGCAGTCGAAGTTAGAGGAAGAGTTGTGTCAGCCAAACTGTCCCCATCATATTTGGAAACGACGAAGCTTGGATGCGCTGACAAAGAGAATTTCGAAATATTCGAGATAGATAGCTTGCTGGATGGAGATTGGAGGAAACCAATAGTGGAGTATCTGCAAAATCCAACAACATCCACAGAAAGGAAAGTCAGGTATTATGCTTTGAGTTACGTTCTTTTGGGAAATAAGTTATTCAAAAAGACTCCTAAAGGAGTTTTGCTTAAATGTCTTAGTGAGTCAGAGGCTTACTTAGCCCTTTCGGCTGTCTATAGCGGGGCGTGTGGATCACATCAGGTTGGCCATAAAATGAAATGGTTCTTGTTTTGACAAGGCATGTACTGGCCTACCATGTTGAAAGATTATATCGAGTTTGCTAAAGGGTGTCAAGAGTGTCAAGTACATGCAGGCATACATCATGTTCTCGTAAGTGAATTGCATTATATAGTTAAACCATGGCCCTTTAGGGGTTGGGCTTTGGATTTGGTTGGATAAATTCGACCAACATCATCCAAAAATCAAAGGTATATTTTGGTAGGTACCGATTATTTCACAAAATGGATCGAAGCCATACCTTTGCCAAATGTCGACCAAGAAGATGTAATTGAATTTATCAAACAACACATTATCTATAGATTTGGAATCCTAGAAACCATTACAAAATATCAAGGATCAGTTTTTACTGGTCGAAAGATGCAAGGTTTCGCTAAGGAAATGGGTTTCAATTGCTAACTTCCATGCCTTATTACGCTCAGGCTAATGGTCAGGTTGAAGCGGCAAACAAGATAGTGATAGGTCTAATTAAGAAACATGTGGAAAGAAGCCTAGAAATTGACACAAGACTTTAGATCAAGTGCTATGGGCATGTCGAACTTCTCCCAAGGAATCAACCAACACAACTTCGTTTCGACTAACGTTTGGCCATGATGCAGTGTTGCCAATGGAAATCTACTTGCAGTCAACAAGGATCCAAAGGCACCATGAGATTCTATCAGAATCCTATTGAGCACGATGTTGGATGAATTGGTAGATTTGGATGAAAAGAGACTTAATGCTTTAGAATTGTTAAGAAGACAGAAGAAAAGATTCGAGAAATTGTATAGCAAAAAAGTTAAGATCAAAATATTTTCGCTAGAAGATTTGGTTTGGAAAGTAATTTTGCCTATGGATCAAAAAGACAGAGCCTTAGGTAAATGGTCCCCTAAATAGGAAGGAACTTTTCAAGTTATAGAAGTTTTTTCTAACGGTGCGTATGAAATCGAGGAATTAGATAAAGGTAAAAGAATCTTAAGGATAAATGGGAAATATTTGAAAAAATATATAGTCTGCACTTCAAGAAATAAAGATCACCAGAGAATAATTATGCGAGGAAAGCAAAGAAAAAATGGTAAATAAATTTGCCAAAATGGCTTTATCCGTTACAAAAATGCCACAATGGCCCAAAGTTATAATCTGCAAAGAAGGAAAATACTACAAAGCAAGTTTAGAATGGAAGGGAGCTTTTCTTTTTTTTTCATACTTCGACTTCTGAAGGAGAAAGCGGCGTTTACAGAGAGTCTTGTTGGTGGAGAGAGCTTCGATATCTTTTCCAAGTTGCTGAGTTGTGTCAAGGTGCTGAAGGCCAGCTTGGATCTTTTTCGCCACCTCATCTTTGACAGAGCTGAGCAGATTAGTTTTGCGTTGCTTAGCCTAAGAGATTTTGTTTTGTAGAATGGAAATTAATCTTTCCCATTCTATAATTCACTTATCACATCTATCGATCTCCTTCTTATTCTACTCAGAGAGTTTCTCAAGTGTCGAGACTTTTTCAGTGGATGCAGAGACAGCTTTCCATGCATCTTTTTGACTGCTATTTTCTTGGAAAGGTTGCTCAAAAAGTCTTGAGGGCGGTTGAGGTAGCTCCATAATGGTATCAGCTACTTCTGGAGAAACCTCCAAGACATTAATTTGTTTCAGGAGTTTCTTAAGATTAAATCTGGAAGAGACATCTTATTCCAAGATGTGAAATAAGTATGTTATAAAGACTTTTTCTTTATCCTCGCTAGCAAGTCATTGTCAGTTTTCCCAGTCAGGATGTTTCTTGAGGCAGTCTAAGTAGTGGTACTTTTGTCACCAAAGTAGTATTGAGAATTAGGCATAGCCTTTAAATACTTCAGTGGTCGCTAAACTTTCAGAGATTCCAGTTCTTCATGGGAAAGATTGGTCGATTGAGTGCCAGTCGAAGTATTGGGTGAAAGTTAGATTGATTGTCTGGGTTCACTTGGCCTTCCAAAACCTCCACCCTAATTTCTGCCTCAGATGCAATTTTCTCCCCTTCCTCTTCTTCTTTTTCTTTCTCTTTTCCTTCTTCGCCTTCCTCTTCTTTGTCTTCTTCTTCTTCTTCTTCATTTTCCTCTTCGTTTTCTTCTTCCTCTTCGATGGGTTTGTCATCCTCACTTGTTTTTCCCTCGAGATCACCCTTAGCAGGTTGCTCTATATCAAGTATCATGGTGTCCCCATAAAGGTCAACAATCTCTTTCTCGACTGGGTCCTCTTTTTGAGTAGATGCTTCGACATAGGGGAACTCCACCGCAGGAATAACTGATGTCTTCTTGAGAGTATCGGTAGACTGGATTCCCTCCTCAGAACCCTTTGTCGAGCCTCTCACAAAGGCCCTAAACGGAGTTGTTGGATGGTAACTCGGGTCGCTGCTTGTTGTGGGGATAAGCTGCTTCACCATGGGTTGTCACTTTTAGCTTGTGCTGCGGGACTAGCAGGAGTTGCTGTTATCAAGAGTTTGCCATCCTTTGGTTTTGACTGGTTGAAGGCTTCAGTTATCTTGGTTTGCTTCCTCCTCCTCTTCAAAGTTTGTTCTTCAGGGGGAGATTGGTCTTCCTCGTCTGACTCGATGATGATTTGGTGGGAAGCTCCCCTTGTTTTTTGCTTATTGGGAGTAAGGGGTGGCCTTCGGGAACTTTGGAAAAACTTGAGGCATCAAACAACAGAAAACTTTGCAGTCAGGGAAAATTAAGTAAGAAGTTTACCTTAGCAATTGGAGTGCTTTCCTCTGTTTGTTCTTCAATTTGCTTCTTCTTTTTCGGGGTAACTTTAATAGCTGAAAGTCAAACAAAATAATATAAGTAAGATGATAAAAAAATTAAATAGGGGAATTTAGTTCGAAAACCTCCTATTCTACACCTTCATATATTTCGGATTCGATGTGAACATCTTCGATAACGATATGAAGAAGACCTTTGAAACTGTCTAAAGTATGCTTATTCGCAACCACCCGTTGAGCCTTCGGTTTTGATTGCTGGCGAAGAATCTTTATAGAATCCCCATAGATAAACTAGTCTGGGAATAGAGGGGCAAGGGCCACTCCAAAATCAGCATTTGGTAGTCGAGGAGATTTCATAGGAAATTATTTGAAAGCCAATGCGTATCGTTCCTTGGGAGGAACGAACGAAGGGAGTTCAAAATTTTCCATTTTCTTTAAAAACTTTTCCTTTAATGTAACAATTGTTTCATAGACGGTTCGACTAAGGTCATCTAGTCGATAAACAGTTTCAAAGTACTTTTGGAATTCTTGGTTTTCTTTGATGTGTGTCATATTACCTTTCTTGATCTTCTCTTGCACAGAGAGGAAAGCTTGATTAATAAGTCAAGTAAAGGAAGGCGCATCGAAGAATTCTTCGGTATAGTACAATAACCACCAGTGGTTGAACTCTGGGGTACAGTAGAAACAGGGATTGAAGCTAATGAGGATGAGTTGAGCTTTGCAGGAGTAGCGGAGAAGATGTGTCGTAGCCATTTCCTCAATATACTTCACACTGTGAAGTAGAAAGGCACCTTTCTTTTCGAAGAGGCATTTGTGGAGTGCTTGGACCAATCCAAACTGTCGAGCCACCAAGTTTGGTTGGTAGGCAACCAAAGCAACTTGAGACTTCGACAGATTTAGTCGAAGTGTTATCAACCTTGGGATCAAAAAGGCTTCCAAGATTTATGAAGATTCTGCCTCTAGAGTTTTGTTTGGAGTCAGAAAAGGTCTGGTGAACCACTTAGGACCATGTTTTCTTGCAGCGAATGGGGCCATGTTCGAAGTAAATTCATGACATTTTGCAAAACTTCATGACGTAGCTTAGGAACATTGGCCTGAGGGTCTGTTCTTCTTCGTGGGAGTAAGCTGAACCAAGCGTGTCCCTTCGATTCTCCTATTTCTGATCTCATTAGCAGCTTCGTCAACTGAATTTTTGTTAGGAAGGTTGGCTTCGAATGAGGCATTCAACTAGATTTGCAAAAGCCAGAAAGGACCAGACAATAGCAAGTTTCCCTTTGCTCCCAAGTCTTTGAGTTGGGCTACCTCTTCACTTAGAGACTCGTAAAGGTTCCCTATAATCATTTCACTTAGGCAGATGTTGTGGCCTTTGTGGAGTTGAGTGGCCAGAGTCAGGTACCTTCTAGCCACTTGTAGGGACTTCGAGCAGAAAAAGCAGTGGGATAACCATACGGTTAAAAAGGTTATATGTTCCCGATTAAAAATATCGGCATTGGTCTTGTCGAAAAAGTGCGTTATAAAATGAGAATATGTGGCTTTTGCAGAATTAAAAACCTATGGAATTGTCAGATTCCAAGTCAGGATCATATGGGTTTCCGGTGGGTTTGAGCCCTGTAATAGTGGCTACGTCGAAAAGCATAGGGGTCATCATCCCACAAGGGAGATGGAAAGTGTAATGGATACTATAACTTATTTTATTTATTTAGTCATTTTGGTGTTAATTTAATTATTTTATGTTGGTGTGCCCTTAGGTGGGGTGGGTTTGTATATGATTGGTGAGTATCCTTGATATATAAGGATTATTTGTGGAGATACTGCTTGATAGCATGTTATTTATTTTTCAGTATGATTATTGTTATTTCATGACTGGCTTGAGGTCGAGACGAGCTTGTGGAGGCTGAAGCCCCACACACATTTCCTCCCTCACTTGCATTGCATGCATTTTAAAGCTGATGTTTTTGTCTGTTTTGGTGTATCATTGACATGATCCCTTAGGACTCTCATTTCCTTTGATAAGGATTTGATGATAGACTTTTAGGTTGAAACCTATGCATGACAACATCTAGGAGTTCCCTGTTCAAACCTCAACCATAGGATGAATCCATGGCATGACAACAGTAGGACTTGATAGTCTCCCTCCTAGTTGGGCCTGTTCTCTTCTCATCTCGAAGCAGTTTAAGATACAGTAATCATGAATGATTTCTTTCGTACGTTACGAGCCTTAAGCTATCTGAGATTAGATGTTTAGTATGGTACCCTTTGGGTGACATGCGACGCATTCACTCTCAGGTCATAGTCTCTAGTGCGGTTGAGATCGCAAACATAATAAAAAACACTTCTTTCAGGAGATAACCCGTAGTTTCCCGAACTACGTTTGCTCTGATCTTTCATACCAGATGAAAGTACGTAGGCATAGGATGCGATGTCCTAGCGAGCAACCTTTCCCCCATAACCCGTAGTTAGCCGAACTACGTTGACTCTGATTTCTCATTCTCTGATGAGAATACGTAGGCATAAAGCGCGATGCTTTGCCGAGTCATTTTT
>OZ012741.1:631052352-631095919 GCA_963859935.3 Lathyrus sativus | reverse complement strand
GCATAGTTGTTTTAGTGAATTGATGCAAGATAATTACTTGCTGAATTTTAATGGAATTTAATTAGTACGAATCATTGGAAGTGTATTATAACATGGCGTTCATGATTAAAATGTTAAACAAGTTACCATTGTTTGTTCATCCGATTTTTGTGCTACGTATGTTAGTAAATGATCCATTGCAGGTGTATGTGTTATGGTGAAGTGTAAAATGTGACACCTCTGATGCGTCTGAGAATTTGGGAGTGTGACAGTCGTCACAGCTCCATGACGCTCGTCATGACCGTGACGGTTGTGACATCCATGATGGTCGTCATGAGATTTTAATTGCTGCACTCTGAATTGTTTCTGTTGTTTATCTTATTTTTCCGCGATAGTTTAGAGTGGGGTGTTACACCAGAAATACAAGGATGAGACTAACATGGTTTGACAATAGTCGATACTTGTTTTTGACAGCATGATTAAATCACAAATTCCTAGTTTTTTCCAGGTTTGAGATTTTACTTTTTCTATCTTTGCTAGCCAATTCATGTAATCATCTGATTCCTTGAAGGAGGGTGTCGCTCTAAAAACCCTAAAGTTGTTGTTCATATATCTTAAATATATATTGTTCAGCACTACTGCATCAGCAGAGGCTTTCTCAACCTTAGCTTTGTTGGCTTGCCCTATGGGTTTAGATTTGTGGTAGAAAGGGAAAAAAGTTCCTAGCTTTACTATGGTCAAAACCAGATGAAGGCAGGTGCCCACATAGGGCATGCATTTTACCAGATACAATAAGAGGGATAAGTACCTGGGATTCATATATTTTCCTCTTCTCTTCTGCAAGTGGGTTAGGGAGAAATTGTTGATCCCCCATCATCATTTGTGTTGATAGCGTGTCAAAATTCGGGAGCTGAGAAATTTTCTTCAGATCTTTAGACTTTTGAGTTTTCTTAGAATCCTTGATGTTGGTAGTGGAGGATGCCATTGTTGAGATTTTTCTGGAGAATTTGGGTTTGTGGTTAGAAGTTTGGAAATGAAGAAACCGAAAAGTTGTTTGGAAATTTCTGTGAGCGTAAAAGTTAAAATAAGTAAGTTTGGAGAAATTTGTAGGCTTGTGGAAGATCAAAAGGTCTCAAATCAGCATTAAAGAGCTTAAAGTTAGTGGGGCACGTGTCCCACAATGACCGTTTGACAAAACATGGTTAGTAGTGCCTAGTGCATAATTTCCTAGTATCTATGGATTGTGATGATGGCTAAGGTAATGGCGTGCTTTGAGGAGACGTGTTGAAGAAAGTTCCATTATGAGTCTGACGTCATAGACCTTTGGAATAGTAAGAGACATGCAAGAGTAATTTGGGGCATCGAATGATACTATCAAAAAATGTCTTATTCTTCATTGATGTCGAAAATGACATTTTTGGGGGGCAATTTGTTGGCTCCTAATTTCGACGCCTGAATAGAGTTAAAAATAACAAATAGAGTTTCCTGGGGAAATCTAATTACTTCGACTAAAACTATGTTTTATGGAATGAGATTCGAAGACGACCTTTTCGTCAGGAGGTTCTATGTTATAGACTTAGAGACATTCCTCAGTAGTTGGAAGACCCAATTCGACAGAAGCATTGTTTAGGGGCATTTCGACGAGTTTTTGTTTCAATTCAAATAAAAGAGGGAAAGTCCGTTTTTTAGAAAGACACGTGGAGCATCCCGGTGGTTCGAAGGCATGTGCAGCGACACTTGTCTTGATTTCATTTGTTAGCCGTTAATGGCAGTTATGTTTCGATGGTTATAAATAGTAGGTCTTAGTATTAAGATGTGTGTGTTCAATTGTATACAAAATCTTCATTTATTATAAGTATTTGTGTGATTGAGAGAAAAGAGTTGTGAGAATGTACGTTGACTAAACACCAGTTTTTATTTTAATGCAATTTAACACTTCTTTTATTTAAGAGTTTACTTTTCTCTATGCAAGTTATTATCCTTGTTATTTATCAGCATCTTACTTCCTTTTGCTATTACTTAAATTCATTCATACTTGAGATAAGTTGCCTTATCCTGGAACTCGTCGAAGTGTTCATAGTTTTCATACACTTTATTTAAAAGACCAATTAACGCATGTCCTAGGATTTGTGTGGTTGATCATGCAAGTAACACAGATTGTTTTCGATTTGTTAGACCAGCGGTTGTTCGCCAATTTTCACGGCGAATACTATGCTACTACGTGATGAACAACAGAATGGTGGAAGAGCAAATAGCTATGTTTGAAAGACCTAGTCCTGAAATGATGTATCACTTAAAACCATTATTTATAAAAGCAAAGGTCGAAGGGATACCCGTCAACAAAGTATTCATGGATGGAGGGGTAGTCGTTAATCTAATGCCTCATACGTTGTTCACAAAGATTAGAAAGACTGAAGCTGACATTCGACAACACAACATGGTTCTATCCAACTATGAAGGGAAAACTAGAAACATTTTGGGAGTGGTCCAAGTTGAACTAGCTGTAGGTACCACTACCCGATCAATGCTATTCACGGTCACATACTCAAAGGCAAATTTCAACCTCTTGCTAGGTCAAGAATGGATCCATGGGATAGGGGAAGTGCCTTCAATGCCCCATCAAAGGTTGAGCATTTGGAGGAAGGATGGCGTCATTGAAAACATCGAAGCTGACCAGAGTTATTACATGATGGATGAGACAAAGGTTACCAAGAAATCCTTTGGCCAACACCTAGCAAATGTGGCACCTTATGATGATGGATTAGAATCTTACACTTCTGTTGACACGTGTCACGTCTTGAACTTAGATCCTGACTACAGGGCCATTTGGGGTGTTGCTGACGCTACAATGACGTCCACAGAAGAACTTCCACCCACAGGGTGGCCCACAAGTGATGAGAATGATTACTGAGTCAGAGAGTTTGACTCGAATTTCGGCCTATTTGGCTGAAAACAAACAAAAGTCGGCACTAGAAGCAAGAAAGAAACAGAACATGTCTGGAGACGCCGACAACAATATACAAATGATTGGACAACAAGGCCAAACAACAGCTTCAGAAAGTCGGAGGATTGATTGCATTTATGACAATGAGCCTTTGGAGTTTGAGAAAAGCCTGTCAACCGAGTTGCAAAGAATGCAAGCCTAAGACCCACTCGAAGAAGTCGACCTGGGTGACAGGACAACAAATAGACCCACATATGTAAGCACTAAGATTGTGTCAGAGATGAAGGTCAAGTTAATTGAAGTATTAAAGGAATACAAAGATTGTTTCGCATGGGATTACAGTGAAATGCCTCGGCTAAGTCGGAATGTGGTGGAACACCGACTCCCGATTCAACCGGAAAAAAAGACTAGTAAAGCAGAAGCCACTATGTTTTGCTCCAAAAATCACTTTAAAGATCAAGTAAGAGATTGAAAGACTACTTAAAAGTTGGTTCATTAGAACTGTAAGGTACGTCGAATGATCAGCAAACATAGTCCCATTTATTAAGAAAAATGGGACTCTGATGGTCTGTATAGATTTTAGGGATTTAAACAATGCTACCCTTAAGGATGAGTACTCAATGTCGGTGGCAGAAATGTTGGTCAATTGAGTATGCTTAATGGGTACTCTGGTTACAACCAGATCCTCATAGTCGAAGATGATGTGCCCAAAACGGCGTTCCGATTGCCCTGGGGCCTTGGGAACATACGAATGAATGGTGATGCCATTTGATTAAAAAAAATACAGGGGCAACTTATCAAAGAGTCATGAATGCTATATTTTATTATTTTATTGAAAATTTTATGCAGGTATACATTGACGACATTGTCATAAAATCCTCATCGAAAAATGGTCACTTGAACCATCTTCGACGCTCATTTGAAAGAATGAGGAAATATGAATTAAAAATGAATCCATTAAAATATGATTTTGGGTGTGCGTGCAAAGGACTTCTTGGGATTTATAGTCCACAAGAAGGGCATTGAGATCAACCAAAACAAAACCAGGGCAATTTTGGACCTGAAGCCCCCTTCAACGAAGAAGCAACTCCAGTCTTTGTTGGGGAAGATAAACTTTTTAAGAAGGTTCATATCAAATCTAAGTGGAAAGATAAATGTGTTATCGCCATTGCTCAAGGTCAATAAAGAAAGTGACTTTCACTAGGCGCAGGAGCAGCAAGAGGCCTTCGATACCATCAAAGAATACCTCACAAGGCCTCCCATTTTATTTCCACCTAGTAGGAATAAAAACATAAGGTTGTACATTGATGCGTCAGACGCAACTATAGGAAGTATGTTAGCATAAGAGGATGATTATGGCATTGAAAGACCCGTTTATTACCTTAGTCGAATATTGATAGATGTTGAAACTAGATACACCATGATCGAAAAGTTGTGCCTATATTTGTACTTCTCACGTATGAAATTAAAGCAATATATTAAAGCAGTTGAGATTTATGTGTCTTCGCATTTTGATATTATTAAGCATATGATGTCTAAACCCATTTTGCATAGTCGAATTGGGAAGTGGGCACTAACGCTGACTGAATTCGCCTTGAAATATGTCCCTCTAAGGGCAATGAAAGGGCAAATAGTGACATACTTTATCGTCGACCACGCAGTAGTCGAATCACTACTTTTGATGGTCGACACAGATACCACACACGTTTCATTTCATTAATCTTCCCCCTAATTTAGGAATCGTCCTGCTTACACATCGACAGATCCCTCGCCAGCTGAGTAAAGAAAGCCTCAAACTCAATGAAGTATTTAGCCATGGAGGGAGGCACGCTAAAGAGATAAAGTTCATCCAGGATTTTAAAAACATCACAGGCCACCGCTGACTCTTCTGCCATTGTGTCGAGGAATTCGTCCTTAAATAGATACGTCTTTAATTGTTGAAGTTTCAGTTTGAACGAATCATCCATCTCTGGGTTAAGAGTGGCCTTCGAACTAGCTGGGTGGCGTCCACGGTCAATTGGCGAAGTTTGAGAAGAGCCTTCAAGGCTTCTGTTGGGTTGGATTTCTTCATATCCAGAATTTCTGCTGGGGTGGGTATCTTTTCAACAGAATGGCCACCTTCGGCTGAACCTTGAGGAGTCGGAGCACTTTCGAAAACGGTTGGGATGATCATATGATTGTCTTTGTCACCAATGGTCGCATTATCCCCATCAACCCCATTTGTGTGATCAACAAAGTTTGTTTGTGCTACTGGACTCTCCTCTGTCGATGTCTCCTGGAAATCGTCGACCTTTTAAGGGCTAAGCAGAGGCGTTGAGTCAGTAGGATTGCCAGCAGTCATCGTGGCTTGATCAATATTTACATTAACAGTCATGTCGACCGCATTGTCCTGCATAGTACAGCATGAGTAAAGTACCCATGTAAAAAAGGAAAATATATATACATATATATATGGAAAATAAATTACCTCAGCAGTATCTTATGCTGGAGGGAGTTTGGTGGCTGCAGTGGGAAAACTCCAGTCAAGTTTCCAGGAACAACGGGCCTCGCTATCGAAGTGACCATTCTCGAAGGAGTCCTCCTTATAGGAGCTTTTTTTATTTTTAACCAAGGGAGTGGTAGGCGGAGAGTTCGACGGATCAGAAAGAAAGACCCGAGATTGGGCACTTTCATCAGAAGCACCGCCTTCAGTAGCCAGTGGTTATTCAGTGACCTAAACGAAAAACAGTGAGTAGACAAGGAGAGACAAAATCAAAAATGCCACCAAAGAACAAGTGATACCTGAGGATTAAGAATTTTTTGTTTCTTCATCAACCTAGTAGAAGTTGACGCTACAAGTGGCTCCCTCTTTCGACCCTGGGAAAAAGCATACAGAATAAGATGGTGACAATTAAAAGACAAAAAAGGAAAGTAAGAAAGGTACCTTTTTAGGGTCCTCGGAGACACCAACTTTTGAAGGGTTTTCAACAGGTATAGAGATTGTTTTGCCAAGGGCTTCATCCTCTAGAGCGGAAAAAGCGTCGACCACATTCTCTAGGAAGAGATCATAGTCGAAACATTGGTCTTAATATTCAGACCACAAACGTTGAAAGCTTCAGTGGTGTATAAAGATGGTTGAAAGGAGAAAATTGGCAACTCAAGGTGCTGAGTCGACCTAGAAAATTTAAGACAACTCCTGTGACCTGCCAAGTTTAACTGTCGACCAGCCCACACGATATCAGTGGTGTGTTGCACCAAAGACTTCGGCAACATTTGGCCTAAACCAAATTTTCGAGCCACCAGATTGGGTTGATAATTCATAAATCCAAAGCCATTGTTCCCCATCTCGATTAGAAACGACAACATGGTAGGAGTCAAGAATGCCCGCCATACTGAATTTCACATGGCTGCTGACTGGGGCGAAGCACCAGGGAAAGGGTTTCTAAACCACGACAGACCAAACCATTGATGCACGAAAGGGACCATGTCGGGGACGAAGACGTTCGCCTCAGCAAACATAATGAGGTATTTCATAAAAAGGGTTTTGTTGGAGATTTCTTGTGTAGTCATCAAAGCAAGTCGAACGCCTTCGAATCGACGATCTGCGTCGAGACGCTGCATGGTCGCAGACACCAGATAACTCATATGATGTTCAAAGTGGCATTGAGCCAGTGCTGTAATAACCACATGGGTCCTGAGATGTTCAGGGATTTGACGATTTCATGAAGAAGTTTTATTCTCAAGACCGAAAGGCAAAGAGAATGGTAAAGGGAAGACAACAACAATTTACCCAATGAGACTTGTCGACCTCGTGTATATGGATTGCCATACTAATGTAACTCTTGGCTATCTGAAGCGATCTAGGATAGAAGAGATAGTAAGACAACCAAAGAGCCAGGAAGGCAATGTGCTCTTCGTCTGATACTTCAGCAAAACCTTTGTCATGATGATCTTCTATGTAGTTTTGGAAGTTGTTGGTCGAACCTTCCCAGAAAAACATTGCAACCAGCAAGAGACTAGGGTTGACCCTGTGTGCATTCTGGGACAGCTGGATGGCGTCGAAGATGCCAACCTTCTTTCATTGCTCTTGGCACTTGTTTTGAACTTTGTTCAGCTAGGAGATGTAATCCTTATTTCCTGGGGTGGGCATCGACCGGAAGACACGAGCTTTGGGTGCCATGAACATTAAGTCGATGGTGCCCCCCTTCTGGAAAGCTGGGGGGATGGTGGCCAGAAAACAGGGAAAAAGCCCTTGTAGCTCCTCGTGTCTAGGCTTGTTGGCAGGATATGGACCATGGAAAGCATGTAGATTTTAGGTGACAGTGAAAGGGATGACCATCTGACGCCTCCATGTAGCCACCACCTTTTCATCAACCGACGTGGGATTTGGGAGAGGCCTGAGAGAATTAGCCTCAGAAAGAACGAAGGCTATAGGGTTATTTACAGTGGTGCCGATGTTGGAAATGTTAGAAGAAGCCATTAAAATTGAAAGAAGAGAACTTTGGAAGATTGAAGGCAATGAGATTTTCAGAGAATAGAAATGAGAGAAGAGTGGAGAAAGAGAAAGAAAGGGTGAAAATAGACTATTTATAGGCAATGCTGCATGTAGTGGAAGAGGCGAAACAATTGTGATTCTGAAAGTTAGTGGGGGTGATTCAAAGACCCATGACGTTGAGATGTGACCAACATGATTAGCCGTGTCTTGGAAATTGTGGCGTAGAAAGGCGCCATCATTACTTTAGACTATAGATGACGCGTGAGGGAATCGACAGAAAGCAATGATGGTTTTTGTTGCGTCATAACCAAAACACAGTCAAAATTCCATAGAACTAAAAACGCCCAATTTCTTGGTCGATAGAGGATCCCATTGAAACTGGGTTTTGAGGGGGCATCTTGTTGACTGAAAGTTTCGTCCAGAGAGCAGCGACACGGAGACTGGTCGACATACTAGGTAAAATGTTGATGAAGAGGGTCGACGTTGACAAGAGGAAGATTGTTGGGTTGACACAGATGACGTTGGTCGACTGGGTCAACTAAAACCCATGGAAGGAGACAACTATTTGAGCAGGAAATGGATTTGAAACCCAAGAACGTGAGAAGTTACAAAAGTGGTGGGCGAACACGTGGCATCACCAGATTCAACATGGCAGTTATTTATTTCCCTATTTAAAGCAATGCATGTTTTCATTTTAGAGGCGCATTTTTGTAATATTGTAATAAAAATACTCTGAGTACCAAAGCGTTACGAGAAAAGAGTTTTCACTCCTACAAAATGTATGATCATGTATATATTTCCCTTTTACCATCAATTTACGTCATTAATTCTAAAAGTGTTTTGTCTTGTTATTTCTTTTAACTCATTTGCATAAGTTATCTCTCACTTCTTTGTATATGTATTCATCTATTTCAGTCTTTACTAAAAATAATTCCCATTATATTTCAAACAAACATCATTCCACCACTTTCCCATACATCCCAAACCAAGTGTTCTAGGACTCATTTGGCCGGACCCGCAAGTAAACTTGTGTTAGAAGGTCAGAGGTTGTTCGCACAAAATATGCATGCGAACAACCCTCTATCAATGGCCTTATGCCTGAAGGATTGTGTAATGTTACATTTGTAAAAGATCTGGAAAGGGCAATGACCATAAGTCACCCCCAAGAAAAATGAAGACCACATGTCACCTTACCACCTCGCCCAAAATGTTATCCTCACGCATAGTCATGGAAAACATGGGATAATAAGTTTTTGGGGAATAAAAAGTCAGGGTCAACAACTGACCCACAACCCCTTTGAAAATAGTGATTCAATGGTCCACCATTGATTGAGTTGGTGGTTATCTTTTTAAAGGAAACATAGGCCTAAGGTCGATAAATCCTAATTTCGATGCGCTTATACCTAAACACCAATCACATTCACATATCCTCTCACCTCATGTGACCAGATCCTCTAAACCAACGTAAAACACCCTCATACAATGCTTCTCGTACCGTGAGAAAACCCTAACCACCATACAATATAATATACCTAATAAGGTCACTGAGTACCTCTGCCCTTGCAGTGGTAACATGCACACATGTACTTTTTTTTACCAGTACATATATGATTCGAATCAAAATTAAAAAACACTTTGCTTTAAGACTTATAACTTGTGATTCAAGGCACATATATATTTTTACTTTGACCAATTTTTTCGAGCTAAAAAACATTGCAATTGATTCAATCTAATTAAATGTAAGAGATAGTTTAAGGTAGAATACTACAATGAATGATCAAAATCAAATTACAAATAAATGATCAATCATAAATATCGAATATGCGTTAAATCATTAGAATACATAGATGAAATTCATTATTAGCGACAGAGCAATTTCAGTCTCCTCTTTTTTTATGCTTTCCAAATTTAAGATATTATTTGATTTGAATGATTTTGTTTAATTATGATTATTGAGTAGCACACAATTGACACATACGCTTTTGAGCTCTCGAGCTCCCCATATATTCAATACTTAACGTGCATACAATTTTGATAGATATCTCATAATCAAATTTGCTCCTTCTAGTTGTTCTGATATGACGTTCTCTTAGGACATTTCTATCTTAAATCATGTGATACTAGATTGTTCTTTGTGAATAGTTGCCCTAAAGGATTGATGTCATTGGCCTAACATCATAAGAGTGGTGTTAATATTTCCTTGATATTCAAACCTAAAGGTCATTCCGACTTTATTGATATATCTTCTTCTACGTTGTTATGGTGAGGTCATTCCCTAGTCTTTTGTCTCTATACGTCGTTATTGGATGTAGATCGTTACAAAATGTTTCTCAGAGTTCGTTGAATGTATATGACGATCCTTGGTCTAAGCTCTCACACGAGTCTATTGTCGAGTCAGACCAAAAGTGTGTTGGATCTTGACTCATTCAGAACAAATATGTTGTTAATTTTTAAAGTAATTCTTATATGAGTCACAATCTAATCCACTAATTTGTCTCATAGAAGTGGTGATCAAATCGGTCCAACCAAAAATAGACCCAAAACAATATTCCAAAACCCACATGAACGGTAGGTTAAACGGAATTGTCTGCGGACTTATACCCACCCACCTCTACTTAAAGGTTCTGTCTGACATGACTTACTTTTGAACTTATACTTTATAGTTTATAAGTTTATATGAAATAAAATATTTGTTTGGTAACGATCTTTTCATCATGAACTTATAACTTATTTTTCACACTATTTCAAACTTCGTTTTAACTTATAGCTTATAGTTGATAATTTTTCTTCCACTTTTACATTATTATTTTTAAGTAAAATCAACTTTTATCTTTATAATTATATTTTAATTTAAAATAAAAAAAACATGTATTAAATGCAAAAAATACTAAAGTTCTTTCTTAAAAAAAAATAGAGAAAACCCCACTTTCCCCCTTTATAATGTATTTTAACTTAAATTTAGTATAATAATTTGATATAAATTTTATAATTAAAAATATTTTTTTTATATTTATATATTCACAATGTCGCATTGTAAGAGCATGAAGTCAATTTTCAAGTATCACAAATGAGTATTGTACACGTACACTTTGATGTGAAACATAATAATTCTTTTATAGGGCCACTCTTTTTTGTTAGTTTGTCTCTTTTCAGGATGTTTCCTTTGATAAGAAAATAAGGAAATAAAAACGAAATGACATAGAAGGGAGAACAATTTTAAAAATGATATGATTGTGATAAAATTAATTTTTATTATTTAATTTTTAAAATATTATTAAAGAAAAAAATAATTTGAATTACCAATTACCGAACTAATCAAAATTATACAAGTATTCTTATTATCATTCTTATTTTAAGAAAATAAATAAAAGAACTAATAATTTTTATTTTGACCATTTAATATACACTATTGTATATTAATTTTTAAAATATTTATATAAATATTCAATTAATTAAATATAATTGAATTATTGAGTAATTTTTTCGCGTCTATATTATATTACATGAATAAATTATTAATATAGAAGAGGTTAACGGTGCAGGTAATTAATATGCAGTTTGTTATATGTTTGATATTTATATTTAAGTAAATAATATTTAAATTATTTATTTATAAATATTTTTTAATTATTAATAAATAAATATGAATAACTAAATGTTATAGTAAGAGAGATTAAACTTTATATTAAAAATTACATTTATTTAATTCAACTAATATATAATGCATCGATTGTTTAAATAATTATTATATTAAAAAATTTAGTAAAATTATTTATTATCATGATATTTTAACTTTTTATATCAACTTATTTTAAAATAAATAAATTTTTAATTAAAATAAATCTAAAAAGTATTATAGCTAGTACCCCTAATTTTTAATATAAATAAATAAAAAATATTTTTTAAAATGATCGAAGAATCAATTTAGGATTTGGATTACTAACAAATCCATGAATATGAAATAGTCTATTAAATTAATACCCTTTCTATGATTGTAGAGTCATGATTATGATTGTGGGTGGCGTTTCTTTCTTTCTTTGGTTGGACCAAGTGTACCACGCTCTTTGAATGGGGACCATATAGGTTAGATTTTTCTCATCACATGTCGCAGCTCACAACAATGTTTTTGGCCATATGCTAATGCTCACAATTTGGTTGTGTCTTTCATTTATGATTATTGGTTTTCAGGATACACACGTGGAAGACAGACGATATAAGTACACACTTTAGGTTTTGATTGGCACAAATTTAGAGTCTACCATAAATAGGAGTGTGTAACATGTAGCTATGTATTGAGTGTGAGATTACTACGTACTATGTGGATTTGAGAAAATAGTTTATTTGTTTTAATAATTCTTGGATTGGTCATTGACTAAAGTTTAGATTCATAAGACTCGATCCGATGATGTGTGTATTAAGATATTCACAATAGTGAAATTTATACTCGATTTTTATTCTCGGATGATCGTTTTCTGTCAGATACAATCGAATCATCTCATATGCAAGACATCGAATCACACAGATAATTTCAACCGTTTACACTTTATAAAGCCCAACACGCGTCATTTCAAATATTATGTCATTCACATGCTCAAATTAATTTTTCACTCATTCATTGACTTAGAGTGTTAGAGTGTTAATCTTGCAGGTTTACCTCAGCTCCGTCATACCGAAAGCTCACTATACTGCATCAAAATATTGTTTCATTCGATATCCAGTTATTTATGGTTATAGTACAGAATAATGGTGTCGTCTATGAGAATAGACGCGTGATTCTCACAAATTTCTACTATTACATTCTTCTGATTCCAAAGTCACAAACTGCCATGCAATCTTGCTTGAAAGAAAACAGTGGTGTCTGATCCAGTTAAAAGTCACCATATATGTATCAACTTCAAGAACATCCTCTTACCTTGTTGTCTCTTTGGTAGAAGGTGGATTGTTTAGCAAGGAATAAGAGAATGAAAAACATCCATATCATCATCTTACTATTCATCACACTTGTCACTAATCCATTAGTGGACAACTGCTCTTTTGGTATCCCCGATTTGCTCCCTAACGGTCCCTTTATTATGCTATATAAGTAGGACTTGAAGACTTGAAGAAAGTTGCAACATGTTACAAGACTGTTTCTACGTGAAAAGCTCTCAACTTTGTGCATACTTTTCTTTGAGCTATTGTATTTCATTTGTGTAAAAATTTGCTCGTGTAGAAGTACCTTGTAACACGAAACCTTTATTCAAACTTGTTTGTTTGTGATCCCTTAAGGAGACTAAGTTGTAGTCGGATCCTTAAGAAGACAAAGAAAGTTGTTCTTTGTGATTTCTATAATCTGTTTGGTTATAGTGGATTAAGTCCTTGTGTATAAGGTGAAATCTCATTGGCGGGTGGACTGGAGTAGCTTTGATTTCAAGTGAACCAGAATAAGAATTCTTGTGTCTTTCTCTCTTTAATCTTTTGATTATGTTGAGATTTTGAGTTTGTAAAAAGCTTTTGTTTTTAAAATCCAATTCACCCCCATCTTTCTTGTGTTTTTCACACCTTCAATTGACATCATAGCTTCGGTTCTAATTGTGATAAAGTTTTATCAATACTTCACCGTGTTCAGTACCGATCCAGTTTGTGTGTGAGAAACAATGGACGTTGCTAACAACATTGTTAACAACAACGAAATAAATCACTACAATGCTAAACCACCCATCTTTGATGGTGAACAATTTGATTACTGGAAAGACAAAATCGAAAGTTTCTTTCTGGGATATGATGTTAATCTTTGGGATCTTGCAGTCGATGGTCACACTCACCCAGTAGATGCTGAAGCAAACAAAGTAGCAAGAAGTGCTATGATAAATAAACAAAAGAAGGATTACAAGAATCATCATAAGGCTAGAACGATATTACTTAATGTTATCTCTTACTAAGAATGAGAAGATAACAAACATAAATTTTGCTAAGTTTATCTTTGATTCTCTGAGGATGGCTCATGAAGAGAATGTTTAAGTTAAAGAGACAAAGGCTTTGGCCTTAATCCAGAAATATGAGGCATTTAAAATGGAAGACGATGAAACCTTTAAGACTATGTTCTCAAGATTTCATATGCTTGTCACAGGACTCAAGGTTATGGGCAAAAGGTATTCTACGACTAACCATGTTAAGAAAATAATCAAAAGTCTCCCTAAAAAATGGAGACATATGGTAACTTCCTTGAAGTTGTCAAAAGGCTTGAACAATGTTAGTCTTGAAGAACTTGTTAGTTCTTTAAAAAGCCATGAGATAGAAATCGAGGAAGATGAACCTCATAAGCGAGGTAAATCAGTTACTTTGAAGTTCAAGCCTGAGAATGCAAGGGATTATCAAGCTGGGGGAAAATCAGAAGATTCTGACGAAGACTCAGAAGATGATGATGAGCTATCCTTGATTTCCAAGAGGGTCAACAGTATATAGAGGCACAAGCAAAATGGACAAGGAAAGTTCAGAGGAGCTAGGAGGAGTGATGGTCGTTCTGATTCTTTGTCTTGACCAAAGAAGCAAGGTTCTGGTAAAAAGGTTATCTGCTATAAGTGCAAGGAGCCAAGCCACTATAAGAATGAGTTTCCTAAATTGAAGAAGCATAGAAGGTCTGAGAAAAAGTTTTCTAAAGGCAAGAAAGGGCTTATGGCTACATGGGACAACTCAGAATCAGAAGAAGAAGATTTTGAAGAAGAACATGCCAAAGTTGCATTGATGGCAACTACAACTGATCCTGAAGGTTCTGAAGAAACAAAAGATAAAGTGTTGTCAGAATCAGAATCAGACTTTGATTCTGAAGAGATATTTTATAAACTATATAAACTATCTCGCTTTGATTTAGAGTCATTGTTAGATTCCAAATTTCACTTATTTGATCTATCAAATATTGATATTTTTCATTCATTTTCGTCAAGAAAGTGTTGAAAACCACTCTTGCTTTGTTTGGTTTGAAAATTATTGTGAAAATCTCTTGGCACCTTTGATTTGTGTGCTATTGTGCATGAATTAGGCACAAAACAGATGGAAATTAAGACACAAGAAATATGACAAAGAAACCAAGACAGCATGCAAACAACAGCAGGCTTCGCTAGGCGAAGGGGTGGCGAACAAAGTAACAAGCACTCGCTAGGCGAACAAGCAGCGAGCAGGCAGCGAGCATTCGCTAGGCGAGTGGTGGCGAAGTGCTAACGAACACTCCCAGACTTGGACAGAATCAAAAAGACCATACATTCGCTAGGCGAAGCTCGCAACGAAGGCTTCACTAGGCAAAGGAATTGCTCGCCTAGCGAACACATGGAAAAGTCTCAGGGTCGGTTTGTTAGATCAGAGGCACCTCACGTGCCAAACTTAAGTGTTCGCTAGGAGAAGGATCTGCTCGCTAGGCGAGCGTAGCAGATCCTGAATGGGTTATTTAAGTGATTTTATGGATTTTTAGGTTAAGTATTATTATTGTAACATTTTGGATAGCAGAACTTATCTCTCTTCATTTCTTCTAGAGAGAGAAACACAAAACCCTAAGAGGGAGGAGGTAAGATCTTTGATCTCTTATTGGGGTTTGGATGTAATCTTTTGATGCCTTATGTATTTCATCTAATATATGTTTGTTAACTAGTTTGAATTCTCTATTGATTAATTATCTTTGATTGCTTATTTGTGGGTCTTGACAAAACCATTTCACATCTTTGATCTCAGATTTTCTTCTATCAATGAACAAACTTTTGACATGGTTTTTAAGTTGATATTCATTGTATCTTCTATGGTGTTGTGTTGACTAAGTAGCATGGGTAGGATCAATATAATATTGTGTGGGTATGTGATAATAGTGATGAAGAACGATGTTCACAACCATTTGGCGGATTAGGTGAATACATGTAAAAAGGGTTAAGCGTGTGTACGTATTTTGATCATTGTGTTTTATGCAAAATAATTGTTTATCTGATATAGGTGTCGTCTTTGCTTACTTGTTTATCTTTGATTTGAACCGTGATAGAGATACACTCTTCAGATCTGGATCTAGGATGATTACCTGTTAGGTCCTAAATGCTAGAGATAGGTTTAGGCTTAACATTTACGCTAGTATCAGTTCGTAATGCTTTGTGTTATGTGTTTGTTGGTAGAGAGATCACTGTCGCGATGAAATTTGGATACCAAGCTATTGATGAGCTTGAATCTAATTCATTTGCAACCGAACTTTGATTTATCCAAAGGAAGGGAAAAAAGATCGAAATACCCATAATGCAATGCAAATGCAAGCTAGAGAGTTATAGGTTCGGGGGTTGGTTAAACTTAGGGAAGGTGCTAGCATCCTAAGTTTCTGTAGTACTCTACAAGAACCTCTTGTTTAATGTTTGTTTATTGCTAAGGTTTATCTGCTTAAGGATGAAAGACCTAGGGGTTTATTTCTAAGTATACTCGATAAGATATCGCATCTTATGCCTACATATCCTTACGGGAGTGGAATCAGAGTATCTGTAGTTCCCCTAAAAGGTTTGAGGAGTTCTTTGACTGTGGTCAAAGTTCCTACGGGTTTAGGGTAGTTGATTGATTTATTTTAGGAGAAAAAATGAGTTGTCATTTAAAGGGAGATTACATGATTTGACCACCACAAATTTGTAGGAAAATAGTCTTTGCATCGTCTTAAGAGAAAGGCTCAAGTACTCGGAATTTAATCGACAAGTATGCCACTATCTCTCTTAAGGAAAAGTCCCTACATATTGATTGAATTGTTATGGGGTATGAGTTTTATCCCACTTAAGATGATTAACATCTTATTCTCTAATGTGTTTGAATGTTGTTTGAGTTGAATGTGTTTGTCTAAATTGTAAAGAAAAAGGTCCTCCTTATGGGGTAGGATCTAAACTTAGAAGATCGACTTGAATGGGATCAAGGATCATAGGGGAATATGATGCACATGAAATGCATACGCACAATTGTTTAATTTATGTGCAAGTTCTTCCTTTGGACGTATGCAATACAGTAAAGTAAATTGCGGAAAATGTAAAATGCGGGTAAAGCAGATAAATAAAGACATACACACACATGAAAGCACTGAAGTGTACAAGTGTGAATCGTGAATATGTGAGTGAAGACGTGTAGAGACGTAAGCGTGCTCGATTGATTAAGTTTATTAAGGGTGTGATTGGTTTTATAGAGAGGAGTTTAGATGATAAATTAATTTTAAGGAAAAAAGGTTATTTGATTATTTTTAGTGAGATTACTTTAGAAAAAGTTAAATTAAATTATTACTAGTTTTTTATTTTAGATTAGATTATAAATTAATTCAATTTTTAAATAGGAAAAAGATTTTAAATAAGTAGATTTGAGAAAAAGGTTTTGATTATATGATTTTATTTATTATTATTAAAATAGATACAAATTAATAATTTATGGGAAATAAATTTCATATTACCAATTAGTAAAAAGTTATTAAATTAATGAGATGGAAAAATAAAGTGAAATTATTAAAAAAGTTAAATGAATTAATTAAGAAAAAGGTTTCATTATTGAATAAAAGTTTTTGCTATTTTTAAAATTTTACTAAATGGAAGTTATTGAAAAAAGGTTTAAAAAAGGTTTGTTGGATAAAAAAAAAGGCTTAAGGTTTTTTAATAATTATTAAATAGATTTTCTTGATTAAACAAGAGTTATATTAGATTATATAAAAAAGACCTTATTAAGAATAAAGGACAAATTAAATCATTGTTTTAAAGATTAATAAGCTGGTAAAATAATTAAATTAAATTAAATTAAAAAGGTTAAATAAATAAAGAGTCATTAGTTCATTTCATAAACGGTGGATTAAAGATTGATTATTGAATTAAATAAAAAGGGGTGGCAGATTAAAGGTTTATTAGATTAATTAGGGCTAGGGTTAATTAATTAGATTAATGATAATGAGGAGATTAGTGGGTGGCGCCTGATCATGTAAGGGTGAGAGGTGAGTGGGTGCATGGTGGTCTGCGCGTGCGGGACGCTTGATCTGGAGATCAAGTGAAATGTGTGGTGATTGGTGAGGTGCACGATAAGGTGCCTGTGTGTGCGTATACCAGATAATTTCATCAATTACAATTTTAAAAAAAATAAAACGGAAACCCTAAGCCCCTTTCCCTTCTTTCTGTCGTTCTTCTTCTTCCGCTTCTCCCTCTTTCGATCCATCTTCACATTCGTTCTTCCTCTCTGTCTTTTCTTCTCCATTCACCTCGATTTCCTTCACAAAACAACCAACAACGACAAAAAAACGTCAATGTTAGTTAAAACAAAATAACTCACGGTTTAAATGGTTTCGCAGGTTTTGGCTATGGATGATTCGTGACGGAGAAAATATGGACGGTAGGGGGCAATTTGCGGTGACGAGGTCCGAGGGTTTGACGACGGAGTTTTGTGGAGGGGTCCGGCAATGGCAAACGAAGAGGATGGTTGAAGCGTACGGCGACGCGAAAGTTTCTGAGGAAGGGAATAATCGATTCGCGGCGGCTAAAAAGATAAGTTCCTCTCACAAACTCCTTAGGGTTTTATGATTTTGGGATTTTTGAGTTTTCGTGGATCCTGTGTTGTTTTGATGGCTTGTTATTGGATCATGTGGATTGCTGTGAATTTTCTGTCGACTCCCCCTTTGAATCCATTCGATTTATACAAGTCCATTAACGTCTGAATTAAATGCCATGAATTAGGTTGCGAATTATCTTTGGAAATATTTCAAATTATGTCGTGAACTTGTTTTGGAAATAAGTTAATTGTTGCAGACATGTTGTTAAACGTCATTTCCTTCTTGGCCAAAAATGCTTACACATTTCTCATCTCTGTTAAATTTCCTTGAATCTCCAATTTACTGTGGTTGGTTTTGTTTAACAGGTTTGGGAGGAAGGTGGATTCGAGAGCAAGTTGCATTCTGGGCTATGAGAACTTGTACAAATTGAGGGTTGCTTGAAGTTGAAACTCTGTAAACGGCTGCCGTCATCTTTGTTTGGGTAGAGGAGCAATTCTAATGGGATTTTTAAGCTGCCTTTAGATTGCCAATTAGTTCTATCTCATTCAACTCTGTTTATACAATCCAATTCAATTTGACCCTTTTGTGTATTTTGTTGAAATTCTTGTAGCAAAACGATAAAGTGAGACTATGTTTGGACTGCTATGTGACCTTTGAACATCCGTCAATGTGGGAGATACTTGGAGGCGGAAATCGCAGTTATCCTTTTGTGAAGTGTGAGTTTCGTGTTGACTACTATTGCGTGACTGAGTTGGAAAGAAGAATGTGGTGTTCTGTTACAAACATGGTTACTGCAGCGGAAAGAGTGTGGTGCTATGGTTACGTCAACAAATGCCGGTACCCTGGGAATGTTGGTAGCACACTAATGGCGGTTTGGATGGCTTCCACATCAGAGTTCAAGCATGAGATCCTGGCACACCCAATGTAGGAACTTTAGTCCTTCTAAGTCGTAGGATTTTCTTGGCTGTATCGAGTAGTGTATGCGAATAGCATTTAGTCCGAAATTATTCAACACCAGGAATGTAATACCCGTCACTGAAAGGTGCCCTCTGAGAAAAGTATATTGAATGTAATAAAATGAGCAGTTTGGAGATAGAACGAATGTTATGTACTGTCGCTACTGCGAAAATCGGCGCCGGCTGAACAGAAGAGTCGCCACCGCGCGTTATTTATCCCACGGGAGGGAAAGGAAACGCTCAGAGTAAACCTCGCACAACACGGGAAAGGTATGGTCGTCGCAACCAAAACCTGGATTCGGGAGTCGGTTACGCAAGGGGAAGGTATTAGCACCCCTCACGTCCGTCGTACTCGACGGGATCCACGCTTGTTTTCGGGTATAGATTGTTATTCTATCTAAACTACGGGTCAGGGGTTAAAAAGAAAATAAAATGACTCGGCAAAGTATCGCACTTTATGCCTACGTATTCCCGTCTGGAACGAGAAATCAGAGTCAACGTAGTTTGCCTACCTACGGGAAAGGAGGGGACGGTTGCTCGCTAGGATATCGCATCCTATGCCTACGTACTTTCACACAGCATGAAAGATCAGAGCAAACGTAGTTCGGGCCACGTACGACACAAGTCTGTCTTGGTTGATTTTATTCCTTCTGAAAAAGGTTTCCTGATCAGCAGTCCCAGCGGACAAAAATGACGTTTTGATGAGTTCACATTCTTTTACGGAAGAAGTGTCTTTTATTGTGTTTGAAATATTTATTGTTTTTTCTGTTTGTTTTGAGAAAGAAAGAGACAGAACTCTAACCTACGGTTGCAAAGGGAAACAAACTAACCTAATGTTATCATGCATGGGTTAAGACCTAGTGTCTATCATGCTTCTCTCTTGCACAGAGAGAAACAGAGATCCTAAGGGAATAGACGGAAACAGAAACAATAGCATATATATACAGTAAAGCAGTAAAATGCATGGATGCAACAATACAAGCGAGGCAAGGGAGTCTCACTCAACCTCGAACCTAGAAAACAATAGGAAAAAGTGAACAGACTTCACTTTCAACCCAGCAGGTTAAACAGCAAACAATACAGTCAGGAAAACCAATCAATACATCAGAAATGAAATACAGCAAAAATAAACAGCTACAGCAGCTCTACACCACACCAGTCTTCAGGTCATCTCCAAACAGCTATAAGCTTTAGTCAGCATCAATCTCTATCTCCACAGTCTTCAAGCAAGGGCTTTGGCCATCAGTCTTCAATCTACAAGGGCTTTTCTTCCAGTCCTATCCTCCAAGCTGAGGGATCAATCACAAGGGTGAATTGGGTGTTAAGCAATTAGTTGACTACCAAGGGTGACAAACCAACTGCTACTAACACATAAGATATTTTCCCTCAAGAGTTCTATCCCTTAGACAGTAGCACCAAGCCTTCCAAGGGAAGGGGGTGAGTGTCTTAGAGAGACTCTGTATCACAGAGAGGAATGGAGGCAGTCAAGGCCTTCCATGTTTGAGAATCAAGCTTTCTAATCTAGAGCTCTGCCTAGCTCCTAAACCCTAATCTCCGCAACAACTGCTAGCAGGAATCTCCTCTCCAACTCTGGAAGTTGGTTTTCAAGCTCTGGATCTCCAATGGCTTCAACATCACAAGTCTTCAGCTCCCCCAATCCCCAGACAATCCCAATACCCACACAGATAAATCAATAATCCCCAGAGGGCACACCACACCAGTCACACAAATATATACAGTAATACTACTAGCAGTAGGGGAATCCTAGTGATTTCTAAGGGGATCTATCCTATACCCATAACCCCTATAGTCCATAACCCAAAAATCAAATGAAAATTCCCTAAAAGAATTAAACTATCTCACCTAAGTTGATTTAAAACCCTAATTTTATTCATGTTGTTTTCACCTAAACTAATCACCTCAAATTAATTCCTAAAAATATGAACTAAATTGCATGTACAAGCTAACAATGTCTAGTAATCAACCTAAAAAGAATGGACAAAAAATATTAAAGCAACTATTAGAACAAAATTTATCAAAATCATGTATGAAATGAAATCCCTAAAATAGGCATTTATTTGGAAAATATGGGAAAAATATCAAATAAAAAATAAAATGCAATTTTTATTTTTTATAATTTTCTTGACTCTTTAAAGAAAATTATGCAAAAAGAATTATTAAAAAATAATGTTTTTTCAATTTGATATGATTTTTTTAAAAATGAATGCAAAATGAAAAGAAATTAAAAGGAATTATAAAGAAATAGGGGGAGGGGGTGAGAATAGCAAGACCATCAGTTCAAATTATTGGGCTTTCACGCGCGTGGGGGTGCCAATAGAAGCTGAGCCCAATTCCCCCTACTAAATGAAACGGTGCGTTTCATTATTTGAAATTTCCCACCAATTCTCAGATTGAATGTGGAGCGTTAGATCCTTGGTCAAGTCAAGCTTCCTCCTCAGATCCAAGGGCCATTGGCCATCGTCTTCCTCCAAACATTAGGGTTTCAGTGACACAGCATCCATGCGCGAAAATTCAACCAGATCGTTCTCCATGATCACGCGATGAAAATGAAAAATTCAAAACCCTAAAATGATCTACTAATCACAGGGAATCCATTCTTGATCTTAGCTTTTGCTAACTCTCCTTGTAGATCCCAAACAGAGGGCACGAAAGCTAGGATTTCACCATACTCTTCTGACATCAACCTTGCTAGAACTTAATCCTAATGATCTAAAACTGTTTTACATGCTACCCTCATCATTCCATGCTATCCCATATCAATTACAACCTAATGCACAGCTTGTTCTTGGAACTTACAGAAATGGTGACCTGCCATGGAACTTCATAGAAGTCTCCATAATTCTCAGAATTCAATCCCCTATGGTATCTAAGCATCTTCATCCTAACCATATGATCTATAACTGGATAAATAGGGAGATTCGAAGGGAAATGCCTACCTTGCAAGTGATGATGGCAGGTGTAGTTGTGCTGCAATTCAAGACTTGTAATGGCTTCTAGATGCTCCTCCAATGGTGCTGATTCTTCTGTTTGCAATAGTTGTGGCTCAATATTCTTGAATCACCTTATCCCCCTCTTCATGCAAGTTGGAGTGTAAACTTGGATCACCCTAGCCAGCCACGAATCCCCTTCAATTTCCTTTGCCAATTACTCTATGATAATGGTGGATGATGATGATAACAGAAATTGAGATGATTGATGAGGTTTCAATGGAGTTTGAAGAGAAAATGCAAATGGGAGTGAAGGAATCAAAGTAGTGTTTGCAAGCTCAAAGAATCACCAACCAATGCACAAATGGCTTCATTTCCTTATGTAGGTGAGGATTAACAGAATGAGAAGCTTCTAGATTGGTCCTAGAGGGATCTAGAAACTTGTAGAACTTTCATGAATTTATCATTGGATGGTATCTTGAATCATCTCATATCATGCTTGCACCTTGGGTAAATTTGTGTTAAAATCTCCTTTCATGAGATATTAGGAGTGTATGTATGAAAAACCAAGCTTTTCCTTGCCTTGTGTTAAGTTTTGCCATGTTACCTTATGATGCAAGAAACAACTTTACAAAGGAAGTCCAATTTTTAAGCCTAAGATAAAAAATGTGGCTGAACCAATGTCTTTAAAATGATGTTGGGAATCAATTTGGTATATTGGATGACCCATATTGGACTTGTAGATCTCTCAAACCATTTTCTAACTTGAACTTTTTCAAGTTATATGCCTTTTTTTAGGTCATTTTTCACCAACTTTGGTCAAGTCTCAATCCATACATTTCCAAACTTTCATGACTTCTTTTCTTGACTTAAAATGGCATTTTGAGCAACTTTGATGTTGGGAAGTGTTTCATTTGAAGCTCCCTTGTATGAGTTTTAGGCATAGGCTAAGAATGACCTGTAATTCTCAGATGACCAAAATACCCTTTTGTTGCCAAGTCCATAAGTAGAGTTCCACAAATCATATGAAGGCATACTATACCATTATAGAACGCTAAGACAATGAGGAACAACTCTTATGTTGACCAGAAATTCATTTGAAATCTCCTTGAGGGGTAAAAATTGCTTGGAAGTCAAGTCATTTTCACATACAAAATTTCAGATACCTCAGATGACCTGTAACTTGCAAGGACCATAACTTGAGTTCTATAAATCTCCTTGATGCCTTCCACCACTCAAATTGAAGGTCTTGAGATCCTCTACAAGTTCCATGTTGGCCAAGGATCCATTTGAAGCTTGCATTTTGACTTATCTTGCTTGGAAATTTGACCTAAACTAGGGGATTTTACACAGAAACCCTAATTTAGAAACTCCTCTTCTCCTTGATTTATCTTGAATTCTTCTTAGCATAACAACATATCCTTATTATTCATGTCAAATGATGAATCCCACATCTCTCCAATAGCCTTTCAATCAGTCAATTGACCTAGAGTTGACCTAGGGCTGGCCCAGATGAAACCCTAGTTGACTGTCTTCATCCCCAACTCTTGTGACTACACCAATGACTTGTCTCTTTCTCCCAATGACTTTCTAAGTCCTCCAAGATGTCTAGATACTCCCCATGCTCATCCCACAGCTCACAATTTCTTTGTTGATCCCCAGGTACCTTCAGATAGGAGATGGATACACTTGCTTGACCCATTAACTTCCCAGCTTTCAAATTCTTTCTGATGACTTGAATGAGATTGAATCAGGATAATAACCTCTTGATAGGCCTCTAGAGATGAGAATAATAATTGGTCCCCTGTTGGATGACTTGCTATGCTATGCTATGCAGATGATCAGACTGTGTACATGACTCTATATGCAAATGTTAATGATATTGAAACATAAACCAAGTGAATAAGGTTGAGCAAATTTTAGGGTGCAACAGCTGCCCCTATTCAAGCGACTTGGACCCGATTGGGTGAAGAGCACGGAGCCTTCAGACATTCGCGGTACGAGACGGTTGAATACTAAGAACCCAGAAATTTGCCAACCGCAGAAATAAACTGTGCTCCTGCTTGGGGACGACATTCATCAGCTGAATCTAACTGCTACGGCTACCAATTGATCCACTAGCGACTGTGCTGGGGGATTCTTCTCATCATCCTGGAAAAGATGGGATCATCGGAAACTTCGTCCACGTTAGGACTCCAATTGTTGTCAACACGAAAAAACTCGGCGACTTCACTGGGGATGGCTCATCTGCCTTCTCGTTAGAAATGAATCGTCCACGTTAGGAACGAACTCTTCCACGTTAGGAATAACACTGTCCGCGTAAGGAATAACACCGTCTACGTTAGGACTAACACCGTTCACGTTAGGAATAACCGTTCCACGTTAGGAATCATCGTTCCACGTTAGGAATCATCTCTTCTGCATCTGTCCACGTCAGGACTAAACTCTTCCACGTCAGGAATACATCGCTTTTCCCCGTCAAGAATAACTGTTCCTCTGCTTTGTCAAACTTTTCCACGTAAGGAATACGTCTTCTTTTGAATCTGCCCGCGTCAGGACTCCAATCTTTCCGCATAAGGAAACATAACCTCGATCTGTCCACGTCAGGACTCCAACTTGATATGTCCACGTAAGGACTCCATCTTTCCACGTAAGGAAACACATTTCTTTTCTGAACTTGTCCACGTCAGGACTAAACCCTTCCACGTAAGGAATATGTCGTTCTTCCATGTAAGGAATCAATCTTTGTTCCAC
The DNA here is from genome assembly GCA_963859935.3 of Lathyrus sativus. NCBI lineage: Eukaryota > Viridiplantae > Streptophyta > Magnoliopsida > Fabales > Fabaceae > Lathyrus > Lathyrus sativus. The sequence goes on along the minus strand of OZ012741.1, from coordinate 631,071,369 downwards.
GTAAGGAATCACAATCTTATCTTGATCTGTCCACGTAAGGACCCCCCTCTTTCCACGTAAGGAATGCATCTTCTTTCCACGTAAGGAAACCAACTCCGTCCACGTAAGGAATAACTTTCGTTCCACGTAAGGAATCAAACCTTTTTTTTCTCAATCTGTCCGCGTCAGGACTAAACTTTCCACGTAAGGAATCAATCTCTTTCCACGTAAGGAAACCATCTTTTTTCCACGTTAGGAATCACCATCTTTCCACGTTAGGAATACAACTCGTCTTTTCTGCGTCTGTCCACGTCAGGACTGAACTTGCTTTTCCACGTAAGGAACTGAAGCTTCTCTTTTCGCGTAAGGAATAACCTTGTCCACGTCAGGACTCACATTTTGTCTTGATTTGTCCATGTAAGGACTCACCTCTTGACTCGCTGAGGAAATAAAATTTGTCCAAGTTAGGACCCATATCTCAACCTGCTGAAGAATAAACTTGTCCACGTCAGGACTTGCGCGTCTTCGACTTGCTGGGGAAATCAGACTTGTCCACGTCAGGACTCACACTTTGCCATCAGCCCGAAGAAGGATAAAATTGTCCACGTCAGGACTCTCGCATCTTGTCATCACAAAGAACTACAAACTTGTCCACGTCAGGACGCCCCTTTCACCATTACGAATAAAGCTATTTGCTGAAAATAAATGGACCACGTCAGGACACCAGCACGAAGAGTAACCAACTTTGTCAACGTTATGACTTCACATTCAATCAACACCAAGAGACCGAATCTGTCCATGTTAGGACTCCACATCCCAACAATCCTGAAAAATCGAACCTGTCCACGTTAGGACTAGCACCTCCTATCAATCAGGGGAATAAAATTTGTCCACGTTAGGACCCCCACTTCTCTAGCACAAAGAAATCCCGTCGATAAGAAATTGTCCACGTCAGGACGCATTTCTCCATTGATCCCAAACTTGACGTGACAGCAACTTTGGAGCTGACTCTACTGGGGATATCTGAAAACCAAACTACTGGACGCCTGCTCTGATAACCGGCGATAGCCTCCGCAATTCTGGTTCATGGAACCTTTTAATGCTGACGTAACAACAACTTTGAAGGAAACAATCCGCTGATCGGACTAGAGAAGCTTCAACAAGAACCCTGGCGGGGAAATAAGTAACTCTGCTTAGGGACAAAGAGAAATTTGTCCTGCTGACTCTGTGGGGAATAATGCCAAAGCTGACACTTCATTGAATGTCTCACGCCGAGACCTCGACTGTTTATTGATTTATTGGAGCAAGAACTCTCTCTACCTGCAAGAGAACCAATACTTGGAACAAACGGTTAGCCAACCTAGTCTATGTTTCAACATGCATGCGTTCGACAATGATGCAATGCTCCATTCGACATGGAAATGCTACGCTTTTATTTGGTGGATGCAAGTATGACACTATATGCCAATGCAATTGCGGACTTGAACTGTCGAGATACAGGAACTGCTTCAGCAAAATAAATGCTGAAGATAATGCCGATCCCGCTGGGGATAGCCAGATGCTACAGAATTATTCCAGCAAAATAAATGCTGGGAGAGTGAAGTCGACTCAGCTGGGAAACGGGGAACTTGATACAAAACACCTCGTTGAAGTGACACCCTGCTGGGAATATAACTCTGCTGGAGAATGGCAGATGCGCCTGGTATGATCGAACTTCTGCTGGAAAGTGAACGGATATCACACGGTATTCTGACAAAATAAATGCCAGAACTCACCAACTCTGCCGGGGAGAGTCTTAATCTTCGAATTCCACTGGGAGGACTGAAAATACTCGCTGAAAAGAGAACTCCGCTGGGGATGGGATGATTCTCTTGGGGAAAATCAACTGATTCCGCTGGGGGAGAGTACCTGACCCTGCGGGAAAGGGTAAACTGCCTGAATACAGCTCACAAATATTAATCTTCTACGGCTAAACCGCTCTGCCTGAGATGCACTGTCTGAATACAGCCTCATACTCTCGGAATCTCCAATTCGACTGTGCTGGAGAATATCCTTTGGATAAGCTACGAATAGCCGGGGAATTCTATCCTTCTTCAGGAAGCACCTGCATGATCTGCGTGGGGGTCGAGTCTTTCGTTATTGCAACATTTTGCTCATTTTCCTCGTACGGTTATGAAACCTGCAACAACAAAATCAAGACAAGACAAGCCTATGCAACCAAATCGATTCAGGCTAGTGACATTATTTTCAGTTAATTCAAAGCTTTAGCAATTGCTGGCAAGGGCCAGTGATGTTATACACATGCTAGTTTCAATAAACTTAGGCGTTTTATCATGCACAAAACAGTAAAGAACCAGCATTAAGTACTGAATAACACATTTTATTGATTGGGCCCCTGAATAGGCGGAGTTTTGTACACGGGATGTAACTCCTGAAAAGAGGAAGCTACGCAAAGCAAATACACAAGTATGCACAGGAAGTATAAATATTTTGACAAATTAATTTTGTACACATGTCGGCAACGGGGTGCAGACGAACACCACGAACTGATCCTCCTATGACTCATTCGACTCTAATGCTTTCCCAGTATCCACACTTCCGAAGCGATTGTATCTGGTAATCGACTCCCCAGGTATTCTCCCGCACTGATGCTCACTGCAATATCAAATTCGGACCGCAGTCATTTGCTTTTCAAATCCCTAACTTTTGCGTGAACCGCCCTTTACGGGTTTTCAGTTCACCGGGATACCTTTTTTTGCCGAAGCCGCCCAGTGTAGGTTTTCAACTTCGCGGGTGTACATTTTTCAATTTTATCCCTAATTTTTGCCCGAACCTTTCATTCTGTTTTTGGTTCGCCAGGATGCCCCATTTTTGCCTGGACTCTCTTTTTTTTTGTCCAGCGGGTCAATTTTAAGCAAAGTATTTTTTAACTGCGTCCGAATTCACAGGCGACGTGAAGTCTTCACCGTCCATAGTGGACAACAACAAAGCTCCTCCTGAAAAGACCTTCCTGACAACGTATGGCCCTTCGTAATTGGGGGTCCACTTGCCCCTGTGATCTGCCTGTGGCGGGAGAATCCTTTTCAGCACAAGGTCGCCCGTCTGAAAGCTTCGCGGATGTATCTTCTTGTCATACGCTTTCTTCATTCGGCTCTGGTACAAACGACCATATGCTAGAGAAGCGAGCCTCTTCTCATCCATCAAGCTCAATTGGTTCAACCTGTCTTTCACCCATACTGCCTCGTCCAGTTGAACGTCTCGCAATACCCTCAGAGAAGGGATCTCAACTTCCAATGGCAATACCGCTTCCATTCCGTATACCAACGAGAACGGAGTTGCCCCGGTTGATGTGCGTACCATCGTACGATAACCGTGCAAAGCAAAAGGTAGCATCTCATGCCAATCCTTATAGGTCACCACCATTTTCTGAACGATCTTCTTTATATTCTTATTGGCCGCTTCGACAGCGCCATTCATCTTGGGTCGGTAAGGGGAGGAGTTGTAATGCTCGATCTTGAAATTCTGACAGAGCTCCTTCATCATTTTGTTGTTCAGGTTTGAACCGTTGTCCGTGATTATCCGCTCGGGGATCCCATATCGGCAAATGATATCTCTCTTGATGAATCTGGCCACCACTTGCTTCGTTACATTTGCGTACGACGCCGCTTCTACCCACTTGGTGAAATAATCGATTGCTACTAGGATAAACCGATGCCTGTTAGAAGCTGTCGACTCGATCTTTCCAATCATATCGATTCCCCACATCGAGAATGGCCAAGGCGATGACATCACATTCAGAGGACTTGGAGGCACATGAATCTTATCAGCATAGATTTGGCACTTGTGGCACTTCCTCGCAAACTTGAAACAGTCTGTTTCCACAGTTAGCCAAAAATAACCTGCCCTCAGCAGCTTTCTCGTCATAGCATGCCCACCAGCATACGTACCAAAGGTACCTTCGTGTATTTCCTCCATGAGCAGCTTCGCCTCTCTTTCATCTACACAACACAACAGCACCAAGTCGTGGTTTCTTCTGTATAAGACGCCATCCGGATTCAAATAGAAATTGCCCGCTAATCTCCTGATAGTCTTCTGATCTTGACTGGATGCCCCAGCCGGGTACTCTTTATTCTTCAGGAAATTAAGGATGTCAAAATACCACGGTTTGTCGTCGGATGCTTCATCGATAGCAAATACGAAAGCTGGTCTATCAAGCCGAGAGATCATGATTCTGGGAGCCTCGTTCCAGAAGTTGACTTTGTACATGGAAGACAAAGTGGCAAGGGCGTCAGCCATTTGATTCTCTGCCCGCGGTACGTGATGCAATTCAACCTTGTCGAAGAAAGATAACAATCTCCTTGCATAATTCATGTAATGTATCAAATTGGGCTGACGCGTCTCCCATTCCCCTTTTATCTGATTCACCACCAGAGCTGAGTCTTCGTATACGTCTAAATTCTTGATTCGCAAATCAATGGCTTCTTCAAGCCCCATTATACAAGCTTCGTATTCGGCCTCATTGTTGGTAACTGCAAAGGTCAATCGGGCAGTAAACGGGATGTGCGACCCGTGTGGCGTAGTGATGATTTCCCCTATTCCGCTACCGTAAGCATTCACAGCTCCGTCAAATATCATCTTCCATTTGGACCCCAACTCTGGTCCTTCGTCTGGCAATGACTCTTCACAATCTTTCATCTTTAGGTACATGATATCCTCGTCAGGAAAATCAAACCTCATCGATTGGTAATCTTCAATAGGCTGCTCCGCCAGATACTCAGACAGCACACTCCCCTTTATAGCCTTTTGCGAGACGTATTGGATGTCATATTCAGTCAAGACCATCTGCCAACGGGCAATTCTCCCTGACAACGCCTGCTTTTCGAATACATATTTGATAGGATCCATCTTCGAGATGAGCATGGTTGTATGGTTCAGCTTGTATTGCCTCAAATTCTTGGCGGCCCAGGCTAGCGCGCAACAAGTTTTCTCAAGCATTGAGTATCGAGATTCACAATTGTAACACGGTGGGAGAACTGACTTTAAACAATGTTGCGGATAGCAAGAGTCGCCACCGACTTTTATTTTATCCATAAGGAAAGGTTATAAAAGAACAGGAAAGACCTTAGAGAATATTTTGGGTCCGGGGGGTAGGTTATGAAAAGGGAAGGTGTTAGCACCCTTTTCATCCATGGTTATCCATGGGCTCTTAGGTACTTAAGCTCACTTTTGAATTGTTTTGAAAGTGTAGTGTGTGAATAGAAAATTTTCAGAATAGTTAATAAATAATCCATGTAAGGATGTGTTAAGAACTTGTTTGAAAACTTGTTGAAAATTTGTTTAAGTGTGAAACAGTTTTGAAGTGAGCAAGTATCTAGGAGTAGCCTACCCTAATGTTTAAAGGTCTTTCTTATTCTTTATTCTTTCCTTTAGTAAGACTATCCCTACTATAATGGAGTAGGTAGTCCTTACTTTGGATGTTAAGGGACATGTGAGGGACAATTGGATTTTTGAAAGCCATTGTGGGGTGTAATAAGCAAACTGGAGGGACTATCATCATTTTTCGAAAGGGACTCGATTCGTAAAGGCAACCATAAGGGACTTTGATGATTTTTCTATTTGAGGGACTTGCTTTATACACCCCACTTAACCATTATTCGTAGGCAACTTGAGGGATATCCTTAGGACGTGAGACGGCGATTAAAATCGACTTACGCGTGTGACGTGTTTATTTTAATTATCTTATATTAAAATGATCTAATTTATTTTTTTAAATATCATACATATTAGCACTCCCTAATTACTAACCATAATGATAATAATAATTAAGTAATTACAATTTACATCCAAGAGGCAATTACAAAATTATAATAAATAAAAAAAATAACAAATAAGCAAATAAAATATTAGGGTTAGTAAATAATAAGAAAAATTAAATAAGGTTAGTATAAATATAAAGTTAGTGAAAATAATTAGTTGAAACAATAATAATGAGAAAAATAGACAAAGTTAGAAAAAATAATAAGATAGAAATTTCAAAATAATAATAAGCAACAAAATATGATTAGCAATAATAATTAATTAATAACGTGATTAAACATAAGATTTGATTTTTATTTAGAAACATAAATGATTAAATAATTACTATAATATAAAGTTCTAAATATCATAAGATTTGATTTTTATTTAGAAACATAAATGATTAAATAATTACTATAATATAAAGTTCTAAATATCATAAGATTTGATTTTTATTTAGAAACATAAATGATTAAATAATTACTATAATATAAAGTTCTAAATATAACATAATTATAAATTTCTTAATCATTTACAAAAATTTAATTATCTCTAATTATATATTAACAATTATTAAGAAAAATATTTACACATTATGATGAAAACAAATTTTAACTAATCAATAATCACATTCACCAAAATTTTACATTAAGTGTTTATAAGGTTTAATTTTATTTACAAAAATTTACAAGAATTATAATAAATATATACATAGAATCATATAGAAAATTAAAATTAGGTTTTCATATTAATTTGGAAAAAAGATGTTAATGTCATTTATTTTAAAAAAAACAGATTTTTATATTACAACAAATTTTAATAAATTAATGATAACAATAATAATAATAATGATAATAATGATAATAATAATAAATAATGATAATAATAATAATAATAATAATAATAATAATAATAATAATAATAATAATAATAATAATAATAATAAAGCAATAATGAATTTTAAATGTGCCAAATAACCCAACAATGTTGCTAACGCAGAAATGCGCTCATCGCAACCAGATCTAAATCGGACGAAACAAAATTTATCGCAAAGAAAAAGAAATTAAGCAAAAAATAGTATTATTGCTCACACAAAAATGCGATCATCGCAACCAGATCGAACTAACACAAATGTCACGCGTCATGCACACAAATGTGCAAACATCGTATCGACATAATTCGATCAAAAATCTTATATATATAAACTCTAACAATTTAAAAATTATATATATATATAAACGCAACAGTAATAGATAAAGAAAAAGAAATAACGGTAATAGATGAAGAAAAAGAAATAACGGTAAAAGATGAAGAAAAAGAAACAACAGTAATAGATGAAGGAAAAGAAATAACGGTAAACGATGAAGAAAAAGAAACAATAGTAATGGATGAAGAAGAAAACTAAATAACGGCCAACGGCACTCACTCCTCTTAGGTTTTTTCCATTCTCTCCATTTTTCCAACAAGGCAACACATGTATATATAGGGAACAAATTAGGGTTAACACCAAATTGTCAATAATGTCCCTAAAGCCCAAACTAAATAATTAGTTAAGAAAAAATAAAATTTAAATAATTTAAAATAATTAAAATAAACTTAAAATAAAAACTAATAATCCTATTGATTCCTAAAATAAAAGATATTATAAAAAGAACAAAATTTTTTTCAATATTTTTTATTTTATGATTTTTTGGATATTTTTATGAATAATTTAGAAAAAAGTGAAAAAAATAATATTTTAAAAAATGATTTAATTAAAATACGAAAATAATAATTAAATAATAATAAAAAACTATTTTTGTTATTTTTTTTAATGAAAGATAGAAAAAAATAATAAAAACAACAAAAAGTGCCAAAGGTGAGATTCGAACTCTCAACCTCTCACACTCATAACTCCTTACACATGTCCTCCTGCCAATTGTGCCATTTTTACTTTTTAGAAAAAAAGTGCATGCCATATGATATTTACCTGCAAAAAGTCAAACGACTACACAAATTTATTAGTAATTGATTAAATGCAATGAAATGCGACGACAAATCTTAGGGCAAAATTTGGGGTATTACAGTTATTATGATAATATTTCTCACCCAACCTCTCTTTGATGTTGGCAAAAAAAAATCATGAAGTTTGACTTTGGTTTGACCACAGTTGACCTCAGTTTGACCTTTTAACTGCATTGACTGCTTTTGACTTATCTGATCATCTGACTGAGCAAACTTTTGAGAAAAGTCTTGAAACTTGACATGGGGGTTCTTATACACATATAAGATGTTATGAAGCTCACTTGAAGTCTTGGAAGTCCATTTAGCCTGATTAAAGTCAAAACCCTAGTTTTGGATGCACTGCTTAGGAGGTGCATTGTCTGAGGGAATTGTCAACTCTTCTGACCAATTATGAATTTTGTGAACCTTGTGAACCTTCTTGGAACACAAAGTCTTGTATTGTGAGGGCAAATTTTGGGGTGCAACAGCTGCCCCTGTTCAATTTTCTGAAACCTGAGGGGTTAGATTGGTATATTTGTCAGTCGTAACCTGGAAGGTTGAAGGGGATTGAACACAAAAGCCCAAAAATTTGCACTCACCAGTGCACGGAGTGATATTGATGGTTGGTTGAACATGATTGAGTGGGCTTAAAGATGCCGCTAGGGGAAAGTTCTTCAGTAGTATAATGAGAACTGTCAGGAGTCTGGAGTAATACTGATGTAACAGCATGTCTTCATGAGGATAGAGCAATCAATAATGATAACCCTAAAGCAGTCTTGAAGTGATAAATCTGACCTCAGGAGGATAGAGCAATCAATAGCTCTAAAGCAGTCTTGAAGTAATAATGGCTTCAGGAGGATAGAGCAATCAGCAGCTCTAAAGCAGTCTTGAAATAATAATGGCTTCAGGAGGATAGAGCAATCAACAGCTCTAAAGCAGTCTTGAAATAATAATGTGATATGTCTTCAGGAGGATAGAGCAATCAATAGCTCTAAAGCAGTCTTGAAGTGATGATTTCAGGAGGATAGAGCAATGGATAGCTCTAAAGCAGTCTTGAAATAATAATGTAATTTCAGGAGGATAGAGCAATGGATAACTCTAAAGCAGTCTTGAAATAATTAGATGGCTTCAGGAGGATAGAGCAATGAATAGCTCTAAAGCAGTCTTGAAGTAGTAATATGACCTCATGAGGATAGAGCAATGAATAGCTCTAAAGCAGTCTTGAAGTAATAGGATGATTTCAGGAGGATAGAGCAATCAGTAGCTCTAAAGCAGTCTTGAAATAATAATGTGATATGTCTTCAGGAGGATAGAGCAATCGATAGCTCTAAAGCAGTCTTGAAGTGATGATTTCAGGAGGATAGAGCAATGGATAGTGTCGCTACTGCGAAAATCGGCGCCGGCTTGACAGGAGAGTCGCCACCGTGCGTTATTTATCCCTCAGAGCGGGAAAGGAAACGCTCGAAGTAAACCTCGCAAAGACGGGAAAAAGGTATGGTCATCGCAACCAAAACCTGGATTTGGGAGTCGGTTACGCGAGGGGAAGGTATTAGCACCCCTCACGTCCATCGTACTCGATGGGATCCACGCTTGGTGTTTATAGGTAAAAGGGTGTATTATCTATCTACGCTAATGGCTGGTCTGAAAAGAAAATAAAAGGACAGGACTCGACAGAACATACGGTGTTCTGGGCCTACGTATTCCCTCGAGCAATGGGAAAGTCAGAGTCAACGTAGTTCGACTTCCTACGTCTAAACGGGGGAAAGGTTGCTCGCCAGGACATCGCGTCCTGTGCCTACGTACTTCCATCTGGTATGAAAGATCAGAGCAAACGTAGTTCGGCTAACTACGGGTAAACAGGGGGGCTCTCACACAGCAGTGAGAAAACAAACTGGTCCTAAAGGCTCGGGAACCTACAAATACGATCTGGTCTCAAATGCGCTCGGGCAAGAGAAAGGGAAACAATTAGTCGTTAGCGGGAAAGTCTCGATCGCACAGCCGCGAGAGAACAGAAGGTTAGTCGTTAGTGTGCTCGCTAGGATATCGCATCCTATGCCTACATATCTTCGTCTGGAACGAAGAATCAGAGCAGCTGTAGTTCAGCTAACTACAGATCAAGCTACTCAAAAGCTCCTACAGAAAGGAAAGGGAAACCCTAAAAACTATAGCTGAGAAAGGGGAATCTACCTACTGCTACCACACCTGGTTGACCATCCTAATGTCTATCATAACAACTCCGCAGCGGAGAAGTCAGAGCTCCTAAGGGATCATGGCAACAGGACTAAACTGCAAACAAGAAACTGCAACGTAAAGGAAAACTGAACATATGCATGAATGCAACGACTAAACAAACAAGGCGCAAAGGCCGCAAACCACAGAGGCAAGGGAGCTCAGCTCTACCAAATACCAACAAGCAAAGCCACTCAATAACAAACAAGCAGAAGGAGGACCACCTCAACTTCTCATGCACACAAAGTCTACTTCTAAGATGCACCTATTCAGAACTATCTAGATGAATACCTAAGTCTAATGCAACATAACATCACACAAGTCAAACAATCCAAAGAGAAGGCTAGCTAACCTGACAAGCCTCTATCTACAAAACAAGAAGCTACTCCTGGGCAAGGCCCCTAACAAACCTGAGACAACTCTACTAATCTATCTCTAACCAAAGCTCTATGCAACACCCTAAGCCCAGATCTAAGCAAACTCTAATCAACAACCCTAAGCAAGAGGAATCAATCCCAGTCTCCAAGCTTCAGAACAAGCTTACCAGAGAAAGGAAGCTAAGCAGACAAGCCCATAGTGCTTTCCTCAGGAAAGTACCAGGAGATTACTACTCAGGAGTCATATCCTATGCGGCTCGACAACTGTGATCAGTTTACATTCCTCCTCAGGAGAAATTAAACTCACATGAAGGCTCCGGCATCACGGGATACTTGGGAAAACCTATATGCACTAAGGGAACTAAGTGAGCAGACTCATATGACCTTCCTCAGGAAAGTACTAGGAGGCTGACACTTAGGAATCGTATCCTACGTGGCTCAACAACTGTGATCAGTTTACATTCCTCCTCAGGAGAAATTAAACTCACAAGTCGGCTCCTACATCACTGGATACTTAAGAAATCCTAGATGAACTAGTGGAACTAAGTGAATAGACCCATAGGACCCTCCTCAGGAAAGTACTAGGGGACTTCCACTTAGGAATCGTATCCCATGTGGCTCAACAACAGGTGATCAGTTTACATTTCTCCTCAGGAGAAATTAAACTCACAAGTCGGCTCCGACATCATTGGATACTTAAGAAAGAGGTGAGAAGAAAGAATGAAAGTCATTCATAGTGCCTTCCTCAGGAAAGTACCATAAACTCCTTCAAACTTCAGGATCTCGAACCTCACAAACAGACAACAAGCTCCTAGACTAAGCCTCAATCCACTGCCTCTCTGCAAGCTCCAACAGGACCTCAATCAGCTCCCCCCTTGAGAAGAACCTACAGGCCAACAAACCACAAGAGACTATCTCTGAAGTTCAACCACAGTTGAACTTCAAAGTCAGAAGTCGTCAAGACTTCTCCTAACTTCAGGCTCAGACAAATCATATCAGGACATCCTACAAAAATCTATCAAAAATCTAATGGGAGACCTACATGGCTCTAAGACAACATACTGAAAAATCAGAACAAAATTCAACACCAGATGAAAGAACTAAAATCAGCAACACAGACATATCCACAAATCAATTTATTCAACATCAATAACAATGGAAAAATGCAATTAAAATGAAAATGCATGATTAAGCTAATGTTTCTGCACTATAAAATTCTACACTGAATCACGAGTCTACAGAAAAAAGAACGGAATTATTTGACTAAATCTACCATTTTTTATGAATTTTCTAATGATATGCATGCATTGAAAATATTAAAAAAATCAATTAAATGGAAAATATGCACAAAAATAGGAAATAAAAATAAAATGACATTTTTATTTTTATTTAATTCTCTAAACATTTTCATGAAATGGTAGAAAGAAGAAGAATTAAAAAAAAACAATTATTTTCAATTTATTATGGATTATTTACAATCATGAAAATATAAAAGAAAGACAAAATAAAAAATTGAAATAAACTGGAGGGGGGGTTCAAACAGCAAGGGATTTAGTTCATTTATTCATTGGGCTCACATTCTGGGGGGGTGCTGAAAGCATTAGGGCGCAGGGCCCAGGTTTGAAATCAAACAATCAAAAAAAAAGCATATGGGGTGCAGCTAGCAGACTTTCCAGTCATTATCTACTATGGGCTTGGACGAGGGGGGTGCAGATAGCCATTAGGGCCTAAGGCCCAAATCCACTCCTCCAGATCTCTCATACGCCAGGGGGTTGGGGAAGTAAACGGGGTGTAGTGTTCAGCAAAGCATGTTTGGGCCTAAGCCCAATACTCTAACCAGAAAACCCTAACTAATCAAGCAACAAAACTACTCTCCTTCCCCAAAATGCCATTCACTGTTCATCACCTCTAACCCTAGCCGCTCTGTTCGTCTTCCTCCTCTCCCTCACCCTATCTGAAATTCTCAAACATCAAACAATCCTCACAACAATCTGGAACTGAACCCTAATACGCCTCACCATCCTTCCCATCTCAGTCCTACATTTAACCTAAATCCTCTTCAACCCAAAATTGAATCCATACGCTTCAACAATCAAAACAAGACGCAAACAAGGATCGAAGAACAACGCACCTGGATGTGGAATACGAGCAGATCTTGAAGCTTCTGGAACCTTTAACGAGAAGATCCTGAGTCGTCTTGAAGAGAACTCACAATCTGGAGTTTTGCTGATGAACGCCTTTAAGGGATTCTGACAACGGATGAATCTCCTCGAAGATTTGGTGAACTCTGAAGATCCTTGAGGAAAATCGCGCGAGAAGAACTAGGATCGGTCGATGAAGTTGAAGATCCTTGAATCTGGTGGATTTCTGGAAATCTTTGAGGTTTCTGATGAACGTCTGGTGAAGATGATGACGGTTAGAGGTGTTGAATGCAGTTTCCGGTGATGATAAAGCTTCCGGCGAGGTTTCCGGTGGCGTTGGATGGTGGAGATCGGAAGAAAGGATGAAGGTCGAAGAAAGAAGATGAAGGATTCTGGGTTTTTGGTATCTCCGGCGGAAATGACGGTGGCCGGAGGTCGTTAGGGGCACCGGAGACGATTGGATGCAGGGATCGTGGCGGCTGCGTGGCCGGCGACGAAGGGGAGGTGACCGGAGTCACGTGGCGTGCATGCAGATGGAGTGGGACGTAGGAGTGACACGCGGGGAGAGGGAGACTGAGGTGAGGCCACGTGGAGAGACGAGTGGCAGAGAGAGAGATTCTGAGGGATGGCGTGGCGTGATGTGTGTGAAACTCGTGGGGCCTTCTTCAAGCAACACGTGGCGTCACTATTTATGCCACTGAAAATGCCAGAACTTTCTAGAAGCTTGCTGAAGAGTCTGGACATTCGCTGGAAAACTTGGACCTTTTCTGGGCTTCTGAATTGCAACACTGACTGAGAATTGGGCCTCAAAAGAGCACCCCTGGGCCCATACGAATCATAAAAAAACTGTAAAAAAACTGAGTTAAAAAACAATTAACTAAATCTGATTAATGTCTAATTAACACTAATTAATCTAATGATTAACTAATAAACTCTAAACAAAAATTAAAACCCTAATTAACTCTATATCAACCTAATTAAATCTGAAAACAATTAAGAACCTAATTAACTCTAAAAAGTCAATTAACCTAATTAAACTCTAAAAAATGATTAAAAGTCTAATTAATTCTATATTATCCTAATTAAATCTAAAAATCAATTAAGATCTAATTAACTCTAAACTTCTACTAATTCTCTATTAAAATTCTAATATTATTTAATACTAGTAAGTCTATTATTAATAAAAGAAAAACTATATTATTTTCTATATTATCTAAAAACAATTAAAACTCTAATAATCCTAATTTATCATTCTATTTAATATGCTAAGAAAAATTCACTAATATTCTAAAAATGATAAAAGCTATTTAAATTCTATTAAAAATTCTACAAATGATTAAAATCTATTTAAAATATTCTATAAAATTCTAAAAAGAGGATTAAGCTATTAAAATATTCAAAAACCCTATTTAAATTCCAGAAAAATCTATAAAGCCTGTTAAAAATTCACAAAAGCCTATAAAACCCTAAAAATGCAGATGAATGCACATGACCCCCGTAAAAGAGCGCACGAGACCAGATCGAATCGAACAGAGATCCCCGGGCATCAGAATATCATCAAAATCACTGTGCAAGCTAAAAATCACCGAGGAGCGCACAATTTCCTGAAAATAAAACCCTGGTGATCTGGACTGGGTCTGCCATATCTGATGGACAAAAACCAAGCTGTAAACTCTGATATCCCCTGCTTGTGCACAAATATCACATGTCTGAGCTGTGAATATGAAATTAAACCATGAGTCAGATAGGAGAATCAGTTGGTCAAATTTTAGGGTGCAACAGCTGCCCCTATTCAAGCGACTTGGGCCTGAAGGGTTTGAAGAGCGCTCAGCCTTCAAACATTCAGAGGTACGAGACGGTTGAATACAAATAAAACCCGAAAATTTGCCAACCGCGAGCATATACTGTAAACTGCTTGTGGAATAAAGTCCAGAAAACTGAGTCCGGTCATTATGGCACCAAACTGATTAATCATTTGATAAAGAACTCCTGATTTGAATACCCGTTGCTTGTGATACCCCACATAACAAACCCGAGAGCTGCAACAAAATACCTGATTCTTTCACATTGCCTACTGATAGGCAGGAAGAGAAATATACTCACATCGCCCAAAGATGGACGGGAAGACACCCTGATCGAATACTCACCTCGTCTAAAGATAGACAGAAAGACAACATTAATCTCCCAATTCACGTCGTCTAAGGATAGACGGCATTATCCTGATTGATAAAGCAAATCAATATTCACATCGTCTAAGGGTAGACGGGATCATCCTAATTGATGAACAAATCACTATTCACATCGTCTAAGGGTAGACGGCAAGCAATAATCTCCGAATTCACATCGTCTAAGGATAGACGGGATCAAATTCTTAATCTCCATACACACATCGTCTAAGGATAGACGGGAAGAAATAATCTCCGAACTTGCATCGTCTAATGATAGACGGAAAGACACCATAATCTCCATACTCACATCGTCTAATGATAGACGACATCATCCTGATCGATGAATCAATCAATATTCTCATCGTCTAAGGGTAGACGGGATCGTCCTGATTAATGACAAATCAATTCACATCGTCTAAGGGTAGACGGCATCAAATTCTTAATCTCCATACACACATCGTCTAAGGATAGACGGAATCATCCTGATCGATGAACAAATCAATATTCACATCGTCTAAGAGTAGACGGGATCATCCTGATTGATGAAACAAATCAATATTCACATCGTCTAAGAGTAGACGGGATCATCCTGATTGATGAAACAAATCAATATTCACATCGTCTAAGAGTAGACGGGAAGAAATAATCTCCGATATTCACATCGTCTACTGGTAGACGGCAAGACACCATAACGCAATTCAACATCATCCCTTGAATTTCAGAATCCTTCTGTCTACGGGAATTGATGGAAAGATCAACATCTTTGAAGGGGCCACATCGTCAGTATGGACTGGCGGGAAGAAAACCACCTTTAAAGAACCATGTCGTCAATAAGAATCGACAATCACGAAAACTGAACATTCTTCGAAGAGCCTCGACATCAATAAGGATTGACAGTCAGGAAAGTACCCCTTGAAACGTCATCATATCCAATAACCAGAAAGAGAACCAATATCCAAAATCATTTTGAAACCCCTCAACAACCAAGGATAGCCGGAGAAGACTCGCTGGGGAAACACCTCATCATATGTATGATCTGGCAGTAAGAAACCCGTTGGACAGTAACCAAAACTTCACATCGTCTACTGATAGACGGAAAGAAAAGCCACTTGCTGGAGAAATCCTATTTGGAACCTTATTGAAAATCCATCAAAACTTCACATCGTCTACTGATAGACGGGAAGAAAAAGCACATCCTGGGGAAACCCCTTCTTGAAGCGCTACTGTGATCACCCGCAACTTCACATCGTCTATGGATAGACGGAAAGAAAGCCACATTCGCACTCCAGACGTCTAATGATAGACGGAGAAATCCATTTATTGGAGGAACACATCGTCAATATGGATTGACGGGAAGAAAAGTCTGCCAATACCAGTTGACTGACTGATCAAAGCACAATCGTTGTATGATCTGAGATACAAATAATCTGCTGAACTGTCTGAATACTGTTGCTGGATAAATGCCCCTGAACTGATCACAGAGTAATTCACGCGCCATATAAGGCTGATAGAAAATCTGACTTATGCTTCGTATGCTTATGCTTATGCTTTAATCCTTTCACGGCGTAATGCTCCATTCTAGATGGAAATGCTACGCATTTTGACGATGATATGCAAGTATGATGCAAATATGATGATGCATGCAATATGCTAGTGCAGGCTCGAACTGCAGGAGAAGGCCGGGTACAGAAACACTTCAGCAAAATAAATGCTGAAGGCGAGGCCAACTCTGCTGGGGATAACCCGGATATCACTGAATCGTCCTAGCAAAATAAATGCTGGGAGAGTGAAATCAACTCTGCTGGGGATATTGGGAACTTAACCGAACACCTCGACGAAGTAATACCCTGCTGGGGAATATAACTCCGTTGTGAAATAGCAGACGTGCTGAATATGATTAGACTCCTCTAGGGATAGCTCACCCGTACCAACGGTGAATTGGACTTTGCTGGAGAAAATGGAGGGAGCCCTCCTGCGTACTGACGAAGCTCGGATCTGGAAATTGATGCGTCAACACGGATGGGCTTCACAGTAATCGCAAACATGGGTTTGAGCTCTTACTGGGTCAAGTACAACTGACGCTGGAAAATATCCTTCATGAATACACAGCCTTTTAATGAAGGGTCAAGGGATAGTAACATGACTTCCCATATTCATCTCGCTCTCGAAAATCGACTGCATCTGCTCGAATAACTCTGTATGGCCCTGCTGGTACGGAGAAGACCAATCCTTTCTCTTCTGATATGCCCCAGCCTACGGGACCTCTGTGGGGATAGCCCTTGAAAGGAAACCTGCAAATCTGTTCCTTGATGGTCTGCTATAACATGCCTCAGCGTTCTGAACTTCTGAGAGATACTTCACCTCACCTGCTTCTCGCACAACCTTTGCGTGCTTAAGATGGTCTGCCCCTGACTGCAATGACCTTGCCCCGATTATCTGATTCAGAGTAGTACCTCCTGACTACAACGTATTCACCGAACCTCAACCTGATTGCCCCAAAATAACTGACTTCGAAAAGCTGACTTGACTGGGGATCATAATAAAGCCTGCCCCTGCTCTCGAAACATTCGGGCGTTCTGCATTCTATCTTGACCATACTTTCCACTGTAGTCTGCTGACAAGCGCTTACTTGCAAGTAAAACAAGTTGTTCTGTATAAAAGATGTATTAATGCAACACATATGACAGCTTTGACATCCAATCTGTTCACTGGGAAAAGGAAAAACAGTTTATGGCATATAATGCACAAAACATTTATCAACATCAGTACCAACATGGTAAGAGGAACCTTTTTAAGAGTCAGAATCGACGCGACCTTTACCGGAGTATGCTTTCGAAACAACCTGCTTCAATTAGGACTTTTGAAGGTTGTAATGTGGTCAGGTTCATGGTTTTGAAAGAAAGGGTAAAGGCTCAAAGTTTATTTTAACCCACCCATTCTCCTTGATGTTCTCCCATCCTACGTTCAGCTAATTTGACCTTAGCGCTCACCTCTTAGAGGGTGAAAGATAGGAATGATAGTTCGAGAAATCATGATCGTTGGGAGTGACAGCCACTCACCCTTCGTCTTTGACACTTGAGGTCACACGACTCGCATTTCCTTTGAGGATTTTTCTTTTGATCCTTTTCATCCTTTCCTTTTCATATCCCTAACTTTTGCCTGGACTGACTCCTTTTGAGTTTCTTTTGTTTTTTAAGTCCAGCGGGATGCCCTCATTTTTGCCTAAGTCATTTGTTTTGAAGTTTTCTTGACTTAGCGGGCTTTTGACTCTTCTTTTTTCGTTTTTTCTTCCGAACAAGTCGTGTGACACTGGTTGCCTGGCTCCTTGGGAATGATGTGGCTATCCCACTCTTGATTGAACCATTGTGGTCTTTTAGGTACGACCTCTAGGGACGTGATTGACCCTCGAACGGACACTCCCTTTTGCAATTTGGACGCTCAGTCGAATTAGCTAACACCTACCCTGCCCCAGGTTAAGATTGAGGGTTTTTCGTTTTCAGAAAGAACTCCTACCACCAGGCTCAAAGGGGTTGACAAGGGATTATCTTCCTTATATCTCCGGTGTTTAGGGATTTGAAACAATGCCTGTACATCATCAGCAGGTTTTATTTCAAAAGCATACAATCGGAATGTGCATGTCGGTCATTTTCGTCATCCTCCCCAAATTCTTCTTAACCAAGCGTTGGACATTTGCAAAAAACAGTTAGTGAACACGAATGGATTCAATCAAAACATGCATATTTATTTCATTATCATCAATTTGAATGAAAACAACAAGTTTTACAAACAAGATCACAAATTCAAACAGGAAAGCAACTACAAATGTAAAGAAATGACAAGCTAAAACAAAGAAAATATGCTAGCTTCTGAGAACCGGGCTTTTGCATCTGCCCTGCTGCTGAACCAGCTATCTTTATTAGAGGCAATTCGATGCTGTCCTGATCTGCTTTCAACGACTTAACCCAATTATAGAGCCCTTCCTCCTTCATTCAGATGATTTGGGGACCTCTTGGCCCGAAGCTGATTGCTGCACTATCAAGCAGATCCTGCACTTTGTGCTTAAAAGCATGGCAACCTTCTATATCGTGACCCGGGGCTCCAGAATGAAACTCACAGTGCTTGCTTGCATCATAACCAAACGGGGGAGTTCCCGTTATCGGCGCCAGAGTTCTTTTCTCTACCAGGTTCAATCCCAACAATGTCTGCAACAAATCGGCATATGTTGAGGGAGGCTTCTCAAACACTCTTCTCGGTTTACTACCCTGGAATCTTCGCTGAGCTTGCTGTGCCCCTGCGGTGGCTGCTGCTGCTGGTACCGGGTTGACCCTTGAACACCCTTCGCAG
>OZ012741.1:631023774-631051852 GCA_963859935.3 Lathyrus sativus | reverse complement strand
TTTCTGATGTTTGTAAAACATGTTTACATGAGGTGGCTGAGTGGAGTTCTGTCAACAGGTACTCCAGCCATGACATCAAGAGGCTTGGTTGAAAAGGACTTTGAGCAGATTGGAGAGTTCCTTCACCGTGCTGTGACTCTGACACTAGAGATCCAGAAGGAGCATGGCAAACTTTTGAAGGACTTCAACAAGGGCTTGGTTGACAACAAAGCTATTGAAGAACTCAAAGCTGATGTTGAGAAGTTCTCTTCCTCATTTGGTATGCCTGGTTTCCTGGTATCTGAGATGAAGTACAAGGATTAAACTTCCCTCTCAAATGTCTTGCTCAAAGTGGAAGACAGATGAAGAAAAATAAATAAGTTTCTTCCTATTTTGATTTCACGTTTTTGTTAGCTTGATTATATTTTTTCTTAGTACTTCGCATGAAAATAAAATTTGTAATTTTATTTTTGCTAAAAAGCTTTGTATGTTTCATTATTTTGTATAAAAACAAATGGACGCAAACTGACTGCTGCTACAAATGTATGTTTCATCCTTTTGCTTTAGTACTTGTTCTAACCTGTTCTAACTTGTTCATGCCCCAAAGTATTTGTATATATTGCATATACAAATCTAACATCTCTGGTATGTTACTTATAGTTTGGATTGATGGATTTTGAAAAGAAACAAATAGTGTGAAGAGAAATTGAAGAAAAACATGTTATGTAATTTCTTTGAGCTGTGTAGGAAATGGGGGTTAGTGGAATATATTGGTGGGTTTCACTAAAAACTTTACTCTATTTTAGGTGAGATTTCCATTATGGAGGTAGAATGACTTAACCTCCATTTTCCCATCGGTCTAGTAAGTTCGTATATTATTTTTAGTAGTTGCTTCTTTAGTGATTTTTTTGACAGAGTATATTATTTTATTTGATTATTGCATACATATATACTTCTGGACCTAGCTAGAATTGGTTAACTGTCATGGTGGTTAACATATTTGTATATGGTCATTAGCAATTAGGGGTGGCAAATCGGACTCCCATCCGTCTCATTTAAATCCGTTCAAAAACGGGATGAGATGGGCCGTCCCATTTAAGTCCGTCCAAAAACGAGATGAGATGGGCCAACTTAAACGTTGAAGTTCAAAAGTCAAATTTGTCTCATCTATTAACGAATTGACAAATTAGCGGGTCGGTCAGTCACATTTTTTTTACAATTTAATTTATTACGTAATTTACAAAATTGCTAATCATTATTAAAGAAGCTGACAAATATTAACAATGCAGAATAAAATTTAACAAGATCTACACTATTTAATAATTATCAAGATTAACAACATTAAAACTAATAGCTTTATCAATTTATTTTTTATGTTTTGCAATTAAAATTTTTCATATTATAAGTGAAGATGACGAGTGGTTATGTGAAAAAAGAATATTAGAGTTAAAAAAAAAAATTTAAAATAAGTCTACTACATATTCTAAGTAAAAACATAAGTTTTTTTAACAAAAAAATTTGCGGGCACCCCACCCCACTTTCGGATCGTTTTAAAAGCGGGTCAAATAGGGTGAATCAATTTAAGATGCCAAATTAAAAATTTTACTTCAGCTAGTCAAAAAATCTTCAACCAATCAAAAATGGTGAATTAAATAGACGGATTTAGGTGGTTCGATCCGTTTTATCACCCCTTGGTAACAACTATTATCTTTTTGTTTTATATGTATTTTGAATAAAAGTTATAAATTCAACTTTGATCCCTTTATCAAATGCACAAAATTATTTTTTATTTTAAGTTTTTAAATTCAAGTAATTTTAATCTCCCGTTATATTTGGGTATAAATAGTTTGATGAAATTTAAATATAAATATAGTAATTAATTATGTGACTAACGTAAATTAGAGGAACAAAATTATAGTTAATTTTTTTTCGCGATCAATATCAAATCGATTGAGACAATTAATCTAGTTTGAAGGTCAATTATTACATTTGAGCTTAATCTCAATCACAATTACAAGAATCAAACCATAATTTTCTACAAATTTATTTCCATTCTGTTCTGGCCTGGGCCTCGGCTTGGCCACGCAGACCCAGCCCAATAATATTCTGCCAAGTCCAGTCCAGCTTGGGCCGCAACGTCGGGCACTAGGTCCCCAACGAGCAGGAAATGTCCCTCCGCGGGCAAGACCTGCCTCAGCTACGTCGGGCACAAGACTCCCCCATCGACCGAAACACTGCCCTCTCCGCGGGCAGAACCTGTTCCTTTGTCGGACATGACAAACGTGTCCTTCACACGTTCTCCACGTGCTCCCCTCTGCGGGGACACGTCACCGATCAACTGTCCACCTCCGAAAGAGCAGGTCAAACCCACTTTCCAGAGATCGCGGGACAGTTGGACTAGGGCGAAGACCACGTCCTAGTCTTCACTACGCCACGTAAGCCCTAGCAGTTGCCTGGGTTGGGCCTGACAATCCAGCCCAACACAAGTGACCGTTGACCTAGCGCTGGGGTCTCTCTATAAATACTCTCTTTCACAAGAGGGTCAGATAATTCACTTCTTACCCCTTTTCTGTATTTGTTGTCACTCTGTCCAATTCCTTACTTTGGCATCGAAGTGTCTTGCAGGTACACCCCCTCCTCATCTTCATCACCGGTGAACAGACAGCAGCCCAACAGAGTGTGGCCAGCTAGTGATCCCCTTCTGATCAGGTCAAATCACATTCCATTGAGACGATTAATCTAGTTTAGAGGTCAATTATTACATCAAGTAATTTCAGCTTCGTCTCAATCACAGTTGCGAGAATCAAACCATAACCTCCTGCAAATTCATTTCCAATTCATTGAGACGATTAATCTAGTTCGGAGGTCAACTATTATATCAAGTGATTTTAACTTCGTCTCATTCACAATTGCAAAAATCAAACGATAATCTCCTAGAAATTCATTGTCAATCGCCATTAAACAAAATTATAAATTATAAATCATAAATGTTTTACTATACTAATGAATCATTTATGTCTTGTTTCCTATTATATTATTCTATATTTATGATTTATTATTCTTTTTTCTTTTTTCGATTTTTTAATTTGTCTTTCACATAGCATTAAAGAATGATAGTTTGTAAATATTTTCATAATTTTATCTTTTCATACATGAAATAATCATTATACTTCTTAATATTTATGAAACCGTAAAAATAACTTATAATTAAAATTTAAGGAGTAACATTCTTGTTTTAAAACTAATATTTTTATTTATAAGATTAATATAAATATTTTTAGGGCATCAGTTTACATTATCATTAAAAATATTTAACTTTATTTATAATTGATTTTTAAATTTTTCATTTAATTCATATTTTAAAAGTTGAAAATTTATAAATATTAATAACTTATTTATTTTAATTAATTAATTTATTTATTTATTTATTTAATTGATTGTGATTTACTTTTAGACCGATAATATTTACAAATTAAACTCATTTGTTTTCTTTTTACCTAAAAATGGATTACTTTGCTAAAATCATTTACTATGGTTATTGGTAAAATTTAATTATTACTAAAACATACTAATGGTTAACATTTTTATAATCAAATAATTGATTTTAAATACACATATAATTATGAATGAACCAAATTCTTCCTTATCCGTTAAGTCATTTTTGTTTCCTTTCTCAACGGTCATATAGCTCAAAACAAATGAAATTGCAAAAGCACAAGTGGAGTAATAATGAATATAAGAAGACCGTTACTTTGAATCTAATCTTTATTATATCTTATATAACACCATACTCATAAATCTCATTAACTACAATTTAGAAAGAACAAAGACAAGTAGAGAAAATGAAGAATCAACAACGCCAATACAACATTCACAAAGCATTCCTCTTCTGCAACTACATACTCTTATCAGCTTCCTCTAGTTGCATCTTCCTCACGCTCTCCCTAAACCTCTTCCCTTCAATCTGCGGCTTCTTCCTCATTCTCCTCCACGCATTCACTATCGCCGGAGCCGTTTCCGCCTCCGCATCATCCTCCCTAACCACCATCACTCGCTGGTACTCCGCACACATGGTTGTTACTGTTCTAACTGCCATATTTCAAGGTTCGGTTTCCGTGCTGGTTTTCACCAGAACGGAGGATTTTCTTGCGGAGTTGAAATCTTATGTGAGGGAAGAAGATGGTTCGGTTATACTGAAACTGTGCGGTGGACTTGCTGGTGTTATATTTTTGCTGGAGTGGGTTGTTTTGACATTGGCGTTTTTCTTGAAGTGTTATTCTGATGAAGATGGTGATGGTGGTACTATGAGGAGTGGTACGGTTCAGAGTGAAGAGGAATTGAAGAATTGGCCATGAAGTTTTCAAGTTTAATGAATTTTTCTGTTTATAAGTCACAACAACGTTGATTCTTTCATTTGTTGGATTTGGATGTTTGACTATAATTATTATTACTACTATTATGTTGTTTTAATTCTTGAATCTTTGATGGATTTCATGTGCCATGTGATTATGGTGGCAATACATGGTTAAAGTGTAAGGGGCTTAATTGTTTTACTATTGAGAAATGAATCATTTTCAAGTCCAACCAACTGGTGTTTCCATTCCCCTCTTGAATCAGTGTCTCCTTAAATACTCCTCTGTCATTCACTCTTCTCTCATAATTCACAATCACGTGAATAGAAAAAAAATTAATGTAATGAAATTTTATTCTTAAATTAAGAGCGAATTGTATGGATGTTACATTATAATAATTTTGTGTCTTTAAAGGAAGTTAAAAATATTTTTTTCAAAAAATATTTTTAATAAAAAAAATATTATCCATGGATATATGTAAATATCCACGAATATCGTAAAATCCGCGGCCGCTTAACTGATATTCGCATAGATATGGGGTAGATATGTATATCATATTTATCAAATTGGACGTATACATATACCATAGTATTCGTCCCCATGGATATCCATTTACATCCTTAATTTTCAGTTTTGTTCTCGTGTTTTTTAAGAGCAATTTATGTTTGACCCCTCAAAATATCCAAGCCAACCCCAAAGGTCTCTCAATGGATTGCTTCAAAGCTTTTTAACGAGTTGTGTTGTCAACTTACATTTGTGTTATAGTTGAAGGTGTGTTTAGAAGTATAGGTAGAGTTGTGTTGTTGATGTGAAGTCATAAACTCAACAAGAAGAAGAATTCGACAAACGATTGAGTCATGTGTAGTGTCGAATTTGACTAGAAACACTTACACAAATTAGTTAGTTAGTTTTGTGTATAAATACTTATGTACTACACTCTTATGAATAACAACTTGAATTAAAATTTAATCACCATGTTAATCAAGAAACTCTTCATTTTTCACTCTTTCTCAACCCCAACAAATTGGTATCAATAAGTCTGATTATGATTCAGAGAGAAACGGTAGAGGCAAACAGTAATACAACAGCAACGCAACTTCCAACAAATTTATTGGCTTTTAAAGGCAAGAACTATGGAAGGTGGATTGCGCGTATGAAAGTCATCTTCAGATTTTAAGATGTGGATGAAATCGTGAAAGAAGGAGTCTCATTGTTGGAGGCGAATGCAAGTGATGCTCAGAAAGCTGTGCACAAGGAGCAAATGAAAAAATTTGTAAAAGTCATATTCTTGATTCACTAGTTCGTGGATTCATATATCTTTGAGAAGATAATAGAAGAAGAATCAGCTAAAAAAGCTTGGGATAAGCTAAAGAAGTTGTATGGTGGTGATGAGAAACTCAAGAGAGTGAAGTTGTAGACTTTGATAAAGTAATTTAAAATGAGTCAAATGAAAGAAATGAGTCAATTTCAAAATTATTTCCGCTTATGGTGTTGCTAACAAACAGATGAATGCGTGTGGTGAATCGATCAATGATTTGTAGAAGATTGAGATAATGTTGAGATCACTGACTGCAAGCTTTGATTATATTATTGTGTCTATTGAAGAGTCCAAGAACCTAGCTGAGATGAAGGTAGAAGAACTTCAAGCTTCATTAGAGGCCCATGAGATAAGGCTGAAGCAGAGGAATCGGAAAGGGAGAAGATGGTTGAATAGGTACTGCAAGCAAAATTCACCAAGAAGTCTAATAAAGAAAAAGTGAAGCAAAGAAAGAATCTTGCTAACGATGAGAATTCAAGCAAGAATTCAAAGAATCACATTGAAGCAATCAATAAAGGCATGGGAAACATGAATACGACATAGAAAGTTGACATGAAGGAGGTGCAATGCTACAATTGTCAAAGACTTGGTCATTATGCAAGGGATTGTAAATTGTCTATGGAGTCGAAGACAAAAGGAAAGGAAGAAATTCAGTTTGCTCATGCAGGAGGAATGGATTTTGATCAAGTGTTGCTAATGGCTAATATGCAACATCTTCTTATTCTTGTTGAATATACTTAAACTTGTAAAGTTCAAGTCTTCATACCTGTGATGCCACAGCCATTTCTTATTTGTTATTGCAGTGAACGCAAGACATTGATGATCAACCTAGTGATGATTTAGCTAGAGTGTGGTATCTGGATTCTGGATGCAGCAATCACTTGATTGGAAACAAGAGTTGATTTATCATGTTAGATGAATCAGGAAAGAAGGAGATTTGGTTTTCAAATGGAAGGCATGTCACATCAGAAGGAAAGAGTAACATAGATGTACTGAAGAAAGATGGTCAGAAAGCTACCATCACTAATGTGTTGTATGTCTCTTCGATGATAAGTAATCTGATAAGAATATATCAGTTGCTTGATAAAGGGTATAATGTAAAGATGGTAGACAATCAAATGAAAGTTTTTGATGGTGTATAAAGATTAGTCCTGATAACACTATTGGAAGATAACAAGACATTCAAGATTGAGATCGACATGGTTGATCATCAATGTCTTGCTTTCACTGCAATAGAAAATAAGAAGTGGTTTTGGTGTCACAGGTATGAACACTTGAACTTTAGAAGTTTAAGTACGCTCAACAAGAAGAAGATGATGTATGGTCTACCTCAGATAAAGGAGGCAAGTCAGATATGTGAAGAATGATGCAGAGCCAAGCAAGCAATAAGTTCATTCAAGCATGACTTGCCTATGAAGTCGAGAAAAAAATTAGAACTTGTTTATTCTGATGTGTGTGGACCTTTTAAAGTTAGGCCAAACAGAGGTAACTATTATTTTCTAACTTTCATATATGAATCTATAATACATGTGTGGATTTATCTGATTGAAAGAAAAAGTGAAGTACTCGTACAGTTCAAGAGATTTAAATTGCATGTTGAAAAACAAAGTAAATGCAATATTAAGAAATTAAGTACTGATGTGAAGATGAGTATACTTCAATAGAATTTTCAAAATTCTGCAATGGTGAAGGCATAGAGCATGAGATAATTGCATCATGCAGACTTCAACACAATGGAATAGTTGAAAGAAAAAACAAAAGTATATTGAACATGACTAAGAGCATGTTGAAAGCTAAAGGAATGCCAAAGAGATTTTGGGGGAAGCAGTTTCGACAATAATATACATTCTGAACAAATGTCCAACCAAGAAGATAGTCACCCGATGAGGCCTGGACAGGATTGAAGTCAAGTGTTGGTCATTTAAAGGTTTTTGGATCAATAAGTTTCAGGCATGTATCTGAACAGTTGGGAAGAAAACTGGAAGATATTAGTCAAACGATGGTTCTTATAGGTTATGATTCAGCTGGTGCTTACAAAATGTACTCACCAGATAATGATAAGCTAGTGATCAGTCGAGATGTTCAATTAGATGAAGGCAAGAGCTGAGATTGGACTCATACGACACGTCATGCTAAATAAGATGCAATCTGAACTGCGCTTGAGGAACATCAACCAAATGAAGAGATACCTGCTCAGGAAAGTAGATCACCTAAGCATCATGTTATAAGATCCACCAGAACAAGAACTGAATCTGTGAGACTCACTAATTATGAAAGATTTCCAGATCAAATAGTTAATGCAGAAGGTGATGTGATATAAGAAGTGATGATGGTTGAATAAGAACCATTCGACCTGAGACAAGCAATAGAGGACTCAAACTAGTTAGATGCTATGCAAGAATATATAAGAGAATTGATAAAAACAAGACCTAGGAGCTCATGGATAGATCTAGTAAGAAAACAAATGATATGAATTGGGACTATAAGCTGAAACTAAGGCAAAATGGTGAAATTGCCAAGTATAACACAAGACTAGTGACAAGAGGTTTTCTATAAAAACCTATTATTAGTTTCAATGAAGTCGATGCACGTGTTTTAAGGTTGGAAACCATCAGGATTGTTGTGTCAACTGCAACATATCATGGATGGAAGATACACCAATTGGATGTTAAGTCAGCACTCTTGAATGGACTATTGGAAGAAGATGTTTATATCTTTCAGCCACCATGATTTGAAATCAAAGGGCAGGAGTTAAAACGTGTACATATTGAGGAAGACTCTAAATGGCTTGAAGCACGCCTCAAGAGCTTGGAAGAAGATGATAAATAGCTTCCTGATCAAAGTTGGTTTCACAAAATGTGTTTTAGAACATGAAGTATATGTCTATGATGCAGGCAGGGTCAATCAAATCATTTTCTGTATATATGTGGATGATTTACTAATCACATGATCAGACGAGGAAAGAATCAAAAGGTGCAAGGTTGTTTTGATGCATGAGTTTGAAATGTATGACCTAGGAAATTGTCATATTTCCTAGGTATGAAGTTGAAAACCTCAAGTCAAGGAGATTTCCTACACCAACAAAGTATGCTCAAGAAATCTTGAAGATATTCAAGATGAGAAACTGCAATGCAACAATCACTCCATCAGAGACATGAGGAAAATAGAGGAAGGATACAAATGATTAGTTTGTAAATCAACATTGTACAAATAAATCATTGGATCCTTGAGATATCTATGCAATACCATATATTTGTCAAAGTGTTGGGCTTTTGAGAAGGTTTATGGAGAAGCCACAAGAACATCATCTCACCATAGTAAAAAGGATGCTAAGATACATAAAGGGCATAATTAATCACAGTGTGTTGATGCCAAGGTTAGTGTTAGTTTCAGGCTTTGCTTCAGCCTCTCTTTGAGTTTTTCTCATGCATTGTTCCCTTCTCTATTGAGATCGAGACATTGGATTCTTTCCCTTGTAGTTTTCTGAAATGTATGCCATTTTCTTTGAAGCATCGAACTCCTTACGGTAGGCTATTGATGAGTCTCTGTTGACGTCAAATTTCTGCCATTTTTGTTGTCCCAGCTATTTACCCTCAGATGGCCTCATCCAACTTCCTTTGGAAGTCTCTGCTGTTGGTTTGAATGTGGATGGCTTAACCCCTGACACCCTTGGCCTAGTTTCGTCTTGCCTATAAGCAGATATTCGTGGGTAGAAGCCCCGTTGGTTATAAGAGACCCTTTGCTCGCGCCTCTCTTTTTCTTTTCTTACGCCCTCTATGTTACACGCTGCTTTTTTATCAAACACCGCACTACACCTGGGGCACAACATCACCTCAGATTTTTTGTTTTGACACCTGTGAAGAAAGTCGATGAGGCTTTCTTCCATTTTAGGGTAAGCCACTTTGTTGTATTCCTCTTGTCGACACTCCCGGTCGAACTCCATGGGAGTTCCCTGTGAAACTTCCACCATGTTGACATCATCAACAATGTCTAACTTGCAGAACTGCATTTAAAGGCCATCAACAACCTTATCTATTCGAATGAAACCATCAGCAGTTTCCTTCATTATTATCATACGGTTGGAGTCTTCAGCAACTCCTTTGGAAAATTCATCAGCAACTTCCCTGTCGAAACTATCAATAGTTTCCTGGGTGAAGCCTTCAGTTGCTTCTCGAACAAAATTTGTCACAAATTTCTGGCCAAGCTCTTCAGTGACTTGAACCAAAACGACTTTATTAACGAAGTCCTCAGTGACTTCAACCATGTTGAAAACTACGTCGAAATCCTGAGCAACCTCGACCATGTTAACCTCATTAAGCTCAATATAGTGAGCATCAGTAATTTGTTGAGGCTCGACATCCACCTTTGTCTGGCTTTTGGTCTTCTCTCTGAATTTCAATCTCCCCTCTAGGATAACATTTTGCATAATATCCCTGAAAAGAAAATATTGAGAGGTTTTATGGCCCAAAAAATTATGGTATTTGCAAAATCCTCTTTTCTTTCTTTGATCTAAGGGGGGCATTTTAGCACCAGGAGGTACTATTATTTTCCCATCTTTAACTAATAAATCAAAGATTTTATCACACTTGGTAACATCGAATGTATAAGTTCTCTTAGGAAACCTATCATTCTTATCTGACTCAGTAGGGTTCTTCCCATTCAAAGGTGCTAAAACCTTGCAAGAATAAGGTGAACCCTTTTTCAATTTAGTGAGATCTACTTCATTTTTGTCGAAACTTATAGACTCACTGCACGGCCCTTTGTCGTCTTCGTTGAATTCGACATAGACTATTCTTTTATTCTTATTTACCCTTACTTTTTCTTCTGTCAAACGTTCCAACTGTCAAACTCTATCGGCCAACTGGGACATATCCCTTAGGTATTGAGTATCTAACTTCTTTCTGATGGAATAATCTAGACCACCAGTAGCCATTTCGACTAACTCATGCTCTGGTATTTGCGTGAAATACCTTGCTTTGAGAAGTCGAAATCTATTCAAATAATCATCAATTTACTCAGTAAACTCTCGTTTTATACTAGCCAATTCCTTCAAACTAATCTTCGTTTGTCCCATATAGAATTGTTCATGAAATAAATGTTCTAACTGGGCCCAATTGTGAATGGAATTTGGAGGTAAAGTTGTGAACCAGGTAAAAGCGTTTTTTGTAAGAGAACTTGGGAAATATTTGACCCTAAGATTCTCATCATTCAAAATGTCTCCCGCTTCTATCAAATACCTAGCCATGTGTTCGGCAGTAGACTCAGTGGTATCCCCAGAAAACTTAGTGAACTTGGGGACTTTTGTTCATGGAGGTAAATCTACCTGGAGGGTATATTCTGATAACAATGACATATAATTTGGCCATCAAAGGCCAAAATTTACTCTGTTACGTGTCATGATTCTTTCAACCATGGCAGCCAAATTATTGTTTGCCGTTAGATTGTTACGTCGAACTTGTTGTACGACGTTTTCAACATCCTGGTTTCTATTTACCAAAACTACCCTCGGTTCTTCTTCTCTAGGAACTTATGGTTGATTCCTAGGAGTTCGACTCTAGGTCGTTCGACCATTCCCTGGTTGTTTTGATTTGCTTGGGTCAGATTTTGTGGAATTTGGTTAATGGTGATGTCTTCGTCGAAGACTACCCCTTGGTTTTCTATCAGATACTCCCTTGGTGGTTGTCAAGGGGGATTTGGTATACCCAAGAATTCTACAAGGCGCGTCATTTACGCAGCCAATTGTTGATTGGTTTGTGTAGTATTCTGAATGATTCTTTCGACCATGGCAGCCAAATTATTGTCTACCGCTAAATTGTTATGTTGAACTTGTTGTACGACATTTTCAGCATCCTGGTTTCTATTTACCAAAACTACCATTAGTTCTTCTTATCTAGGAACTTGTAGTTGATTCCTAGGAGGATCAACTCTAGGTCGTTCGCCCATTCCCTGGTTGTTTTGATTTTCCTGGGCCAGATTTTGTGGAATTTGGTTAATGGTGTTGTCTTCTTCGAAGACTACCCCTTGGTTTTCTATCAGATACTCCTTCGGTGGTTGTCGAGGGGGATTTGGTATACCCAAGAATTCTACAAGGCAGGTCATTTATGCTGCCAATTGTTGATTGGTTTTTGTAGTATTCTGAATGAGGGGCTGAAAAATTTCCCCCATAGTTTGAGACATCATTTGAACCATCTAGGTTGAATACCCTATACCCAAATTTTGATTATTTCGACCCATATTTATCTCTGAGCCAGATCTCTGTAATGGCGAAGTCATTACGGGTTATGTATATAACGGAGGGGCATTTTGTAAGTTTGCTATCAACGAAGTTGGCATTCCATAGGGCAAGTCTCGAGGCAAAGGCATTGAAAACCCAAGAGGAGAGATGACTCTAAATGTCGAAGTCCCTACCGGTGGTGGGGTCTGTGGAGGACCCTTTGACCCAATGTAAGTCAGAATAGGCTGCGTATGGGAAATCGAATGTGTGGGCATCGAACTTCCCATAGACGGTATTGCTTTAAAGACAGGCGCTGAGATCATTGGTCCCCCTGTTGAAGCCCTTATGGGTTGTTCTATATTGTTATTTAGGATATCCTGGGGATTATTTGGCTGGTTTAAATTTGTCGCCATTCTCCTCTTATATCTCTTTTTCGTTCTATCTTCGTTAACAGTGGCTACCTTACCACTTCTCAATAACATGCAACCAAGTTTTTCTCAAGAAAAAATTTACCACATAACTAATACAATTTTTCCCAAAGAGAATTTTAGAAATGATTTTTTATGATCACTTAGCATTGTCCCACTGGGCGTGCCAATTTGTTTGCCGTGAAAATTGGTAAACAACCCCTGGTCTTACAAATCAAAAAGAGATCTGTTTTACTTGCAGGATCGACCACATAAATCCTAGGTCATGTGCTAATTGATATTTTAAATGAAGTTTATGAAAACTATGAACACTTCGACAGAGTCCATGATAAGGCAACTTATTTCAAATGTAAATGAATTTAAGTGACAGTAAGTGAAATCGAAATACTGGTAAATGACAAAGATAAGAACTTGCATAAAGAAAAGATAAATTCTTAAATAAAGAGATTTGTCAAATAGCATTGAAATGAAAATTGATGTTTAGTGTAACACCTCAGACTGCTTTCGGGATTACCGACTGACCCCCCAAACCAACACGGGTCTTTTCAGCATGCTTTATCCTCAATCACACACTTTCTGGGAAACTTCCCAGAAGGTCACCCATCCCAGAATTGCTCAAAGTCAAGCACGCTTAACTATGGAGTTCTTATGAAATGGGCTACCCCTCCATAGTTAAGCGTGCTTGACTTGGAGAAATTTAAGGATGGGTGACCTTCTGGGAAGTTTCCCAAAAAGCATGTGAGTGAGGAAAAAGCATGCTGAAAAGACTCGTGTTGGTTTGTGGGGTCAGTCGGTAATCCTGAAAGCAGTCAGGGGCGTTACATTTAGTCAACGTACATTATTACAACTCATTTCTCTCAATCACACGGATACTTGGAGTAAATGAAGATTTTGTACACAATTGAACACAAACAAATCTTAACACTAAGACTTGTTATTTATAACAATTGAACATAACTGCCATTAACGGCTAACAAACGAGATCAAGACAAGTGTCACTCTGCATGCCTTCGAACTATAGGGGCGCTCCACGTGTCTCTCTTAAAAATGGACTATCCCTCTTTTATTTGAATTCAAACGAACTCGTCGAAATAACCCTAGCAGCGCTTCTGTCGAATCAGGTCTACTAACTGCTGAGGAAAATCTCTAAGTCCATAACATAGACCCTCCTGGCGAAAGGATGACTTCGACTCTCATTTCAAAACATGGCTCTAGTCGAAATAGTTAGATTTCTTCAAGAAACTCTATTTGTTACTTTTAACTTCATTCAGGCGTCGAAATTATGAGCCAATGTAACACCCCTTTTCTATACCCCCAAATAATCAAATAAATCATTTAGGCACATATAAAAATTCATTTATCAAAGTATATTTAAAACATGGTACAAAAGAGGTATATCACATTATCCATGAAATTAAACATCCAACACCTGCTCAACAATTGATATGCAACAAAGGGGTAACTTGCAACATAGGAACTTAATCCTTACACCCACATCTCAAATATTTAGAATAAAAGCGGAAAAAATCTAAACATTGAATCACAACCAACATGTATATACATATATACATATTCACATCGTCCAATATAAGTCATCAACGTCATTCATGTTTACATAAACATGCATCACCAAAAATAAAAATACAAATGTATCACCAAAAAGAGCCAAAGGCTTCCTAGCTACCCGGTGTTACATATCAGAGCCATCTGACTAAAACAATGAAGACACGCTTCACAAAAAGGGATCACCAACATACCTAATCTGAAATGCCTCAAGGGCACCATAAAACAGCAGAAGGGTGAGAAATATTATCATAATAACATTGCATATAATTATATATCTCAATAAAACATATACACATATCCCATTCTCACCACAAATCTTCATCACACCTCTCATATACATCGCAACGTGTGTATATATATATATATATATATATATATATATATATATATATATATATATATATATATATATATATATATATATATATATATATATATATATATATATATATATATATATATATATATATATATATATATATATATATATATATATATATATATTCCAGGCATATTAATCCTGCACACTCCACAACTATCATCATTCACATAAACACACAGTTTATGTTCATTCCAATGTATCATTACAATGACACAATCCTTACCATTCCCTCTAAACATATATATATATATATATATATATATATATATATATATATATATATATATATATATATATATATATATATATATATATATATATATATATATATATATATATATATATATATATATATATATATATATATATATATATATATATATATATATATATATATATATATATATATATATATATATATATATATATATATATATATATATATATATATATATATATATATATATATATATATATATATATATATAATATATATATATATATATATATATATATATACACACACACACACACACACACAATGATGCTATTCTCATCATTCCACATCAACATATATACATATAAATGTTGATTCAATCATCAATGCACACATACAAGGATGACAAATGCAAATCATAGAGACCGAGTTATAGAACATATTATTAGCTTCAGTTTCATATAAAGAACGACAAAATCCGATAAACGGTGAAGAAATTATGAATTTTCAAAGTTTTGAAAAATAATATTTTTCTCACACTTACAGTGTTAACCGGTTAACACACCCAGATTTTCAAAATCCTGGCGCATTAACACTCCGTTAATCGGTTAACAGATATGGTTAACCGGTTAACGGCTCCAAAAACTCAGTTTTTAGGCCATTTTTATACCGTTAATCGGTTAACCTAAAGCGTTAACCGGTTAACACCTGAAAGTTTTGGAAAACAAGGTTACGGTTTGTGCCAAAAACCCGACCAATTTAATTATTTTCTCCCGATTAAATACCTACTCATCATTACCAATCATATAGTAACAATTTAGGATCATAAAGCGCAAATTCTACGACTTCCGATTTTCATCCAAAATCTTAACCTCCAATTATCCAAAAATGTCAAAACTCACAAATTCAATCAAATTCAATCAAACGAAATTCAATAATCACGGCTAAACATTACCCGACTAAACTACCCAATTTATTTCGAGTTTCATCCGCTAAAATATCGGTTTCTATCGATTTTTCCTAATTCGACCTAAACGGAAATGTGTCGAAAACAACCAAACAATTCTAACCAAAACATACATAATCATACACAATGATAAGAGAATAAGATTTCACACTCTTACCCGATTAAATCGAGGCCTAGATGTTATTCTTTATGATTCTCCAAGTTTTTCCTCTTTTCTCCTCTTCTCTCTTTCTTTCTCTTCCTTTTCTCTTCTTTCTTTCACTTATGTTTCTATTCTTTCTCTTTTTTCTCTCTTATCTCATTATATTTTCTTTCCTCTTTCCACTTATATTTCTCTCTATTCTATTTCTCTCAAAATATATATTAAATCCATTTTCTCACAAAATATCCAACTTAACATTAAATACTAAATGTCTAAAATACCCTCAAATCTATTTTCCCTGAAAACTCTCCAAATCGGTAAGATAGCATAACATACCATATTAATACATCAAATTCACAATAATACAATTATTACTCAAATTAAACAAAATACTCAATAAAATGTAATAATCAAAATTGGGGCGTTACAACTCTCCCCCACTTTAGAAATTTTCATCCTCGAAAATATTACCTGATTCAAACAAGTCCGGATATGACTCTCGCATCCCACTTTCCAATTCCCAAGTCATATTGCCTTCAGAAGCGCCTCCCCGCGCTACTTTCACAAGCGCAATATCCTTGCCTCTAAGTTTCTTAACTTCACGGTCCAAAATTCTAACCAGTAAAACTTCAACCGTAAGGTTATCTCTCACCTCAACCTCGTCCATAGGAACAACATGTGACGGATCCGGAACATACTTCCGAAGTTGCGAAACATGGAACACATCATGCAAATTCGAAAGATTCAGAGGCAATGCCACACGGTAAGCTACAACACCAACTCGTGCAGTAATCTGATACGGACCAATAAAACGAGAAGTCAACTTCTTCGACTTCAAAGCACAGCCCACACTCGTAACCGGTGTAACTCTCAAAAACACATGGTCACCTTCTTGAAACTCAAGATCTTTCCTTCGCTTTTCATGATAGCTCTTTTGTCTACTCTGAGAAGCTTTCATCTTTTCCCGAATAAACTTCACTTTTTCCGTCGTTTGCTGTACCATCTCCGGTCCAACTACCGACTTCTCACCTGTTTCATGCCAACACAAAGGTGTTCGACATCTCCGACCATACAAAGCCTCAAATGGTGCCATACCAATACTTGAATGAAAACTGTTATTATAGGTGAACTCAATCAATTCCAAATAACTATCCCAAGCACCACCTTGTTCTAGCACACAAGCACGCAACAAGTCTTCCAATGATTGAATTGCCCTTTCGGTTTGACCATCTGTCTGCGGATGATAAGCCGAACTCAATCTCAACTTAGAACCCAAAGCACTTTGCAAACTTTCCCAAAATCTTGATGTAAATCTAGGATCTCTATCCGACACAATACTCTTAGGAACTCCATGTAACTTCACAATCACGTGAACATAAATCTCGGCTAACTTCTCCAAAGGATAACTAATATCAATCGGAACAAAGTGAGCAAATTTAGTAAGTCTATCAATAATTACCCAAATAGCAGTATGATCTCTTTGCGTATTCGGCAATCCCGTAACAAAATCCATAGATATACTATCCCATTTCCATTCCGGAATATCCAACGGTTGCATCAATCCACTACGCTTCTTATGTTCCACCTTAGACTTCTGACAAGTCAAACACGAATACACAAAACGAGCAACATCCCGCTTCAATCCGGACCACCAAAAAATTTTCTTCAAATCTTGATACATCTTGTTCTCACCCGGATGAATACTTAAGTTACTTCGGTGTTCTTCTTCCAATATCATCTTTTTCAACTCCGAATCATCGGGAATACAAATACGACCACAAAATCTCAAAACTCCAAAATCATCAACCTTGAAATCCCCACTCTCATTCATCATCAAATCAACGAACTTCAAATCCAACTTTTGCTTTTCACAAACGGTTGCAAGAAAATCATTCGTAATATGTAGCATACCAAGTTTCACACTACTCGGCGTCATTTCACAAACCAAACTCAAGTCTCTAAAATCTTCCAAAAGTTCTCATTCTTTCACCATAAATACGGACATATGTAACAACTTCCGACTTAAGGCATCGACCACCACATTCGCCTTACCCGGATGGTAATTCAAACCAAAGTCATAATCTTTTAAAAGTTCTAACCATCTTCTTTGCCTCATGTTCAATTCTTTCTGATCAAATAAATACTTCAAGCTTTTGTGATCACTAAAAACTTTAAATCTTGCACCATAAAGATAATGCCTCCAAATTTTCATAACAAACACCACAGCCGCTAATTCCAAATCATGCGTAGGATAATTCTTTTCATGCACTCTTAATTGTCTCGAAGCATAAGCCACAACTTTTCTATCTTGCATCAAAACACCACCTAAACCTGCCAATGAAGCATCACAATACACCACAAATGGATTTGTAGGAGTCGGCAAAATCAAAATTGGCGTCATCGTCAACCGTCTCTTTAGCTCCATGAAACTCTCTTCACAATGAATATCCCAAATAAAAGCTTTTCCTTTACAAGTCAACTGCGTCAAAGGAAGTGCCAACTTCGAAAATCCTTCAATGAACCTCCGATAATAACCCGCCAATCCTAAAAAGCTTCGGATTTCCGTAACCGACTTAGGAGTCTCCCATTGTCTCACTGCATCAATCTTGGATGGATCAACACTAATACCACTACCGGAAATAACATGCCCAAGAAAACTTACTTCCGACAACCAAAACTCACACTTAGACAACTTAGCATACAATTGTTTCTCTTTCAAAATTTGCAACACAATCTTTAAATGCTCTTCATGCTCCTCTTGAGACTTAGAATAAATCAAAATATCATCGATGAACACAACCACAAAACGATCCAACTGCTCATGAAAGCTACGATTCATGTATTCCATAAACACACCCGACGCATTAGAAACTACGAATAGCATCACGAGGTATTCATAATGACCATACCGTGTCCTAAAGGTTGTCTTTTGAATATCTTCCTTTTTCACACGAATCTGGTGATAACCTGATCTCAAATCAATCTTATTAAAAACACGTGCACCAACCAATTGGTCCATCAAATCATCGATCCTTGGAAGCGGATACTTGTTCTTAATCGTCACCTTGTTCAATTGCCGATAATCAATGCATAACCGCATACTTTCATCTTTCTTCTTTACCAACAATACCGGTGCACCCCAAGGAGAAACACTTGGTCTTACAAATCTCTTTTCTAATAAGTCATTCAATTGCTTCTTCAACTCTACCAACTCCGATGCCGACATACGATACGGTGTCATCGAAACTGGTCTAGTACCCAGAACTAGATCAATAGAAAACTCAACTTCTCTTTCCGGTGGTACATCCGTAATATCCTTCGGAAACACTTCTGGAAAGTCACACACCACTGGAAAAACATCAAGTTCCATCTTACTCTCCACTGACAATGATGCAAAAACAGACCAAACAATTGAGCTTCGTCCGCTAAAAGTTTCTTCAACTCTTTAGTGGATAGAAAACTCACATCTTCATCATCTTCCAAAGAAGGAAACCTCACCAACTTGTGATAGCAATCTATATGAACTCGATTAAACTGCAACCAGTTCATACCCAAGATTACGTCCAAACCTTCCAAAGGCAAACACACTAAATCCATGACGAAGTCTCTACCATACATGGTCAGAGGATAACTTACACACACCAAAGACGTAGTTACCGACCCTGAAGCAGGAGTCTCAATAACCATCTCACCACCCCAAGAAGTCATAAACAAATTCAAACGCTTAGCGCACTCATGAGAAATGAATGAATGAGTCGCTCCCGTATCAATGATAGCAATTAAAGGCGTACTATTAATAAAGCATATACCTTTAATCAAACGGTCTGCACTGGTAGTATCCTCCCCAGCTAATGCAAACACCTTACCACCTGCCTGAGATTGCTTCGGCTTAGTACACTTAGTACTAATGTGTCCCACTTCTCCGCAATTAAAGCATTTCACCGTATTCCTTCTATAATCAGTAGCAACATGACCAAAACCTCCACAATTAGCACATTTCATCAAGGTTTTTCCACACTCAAAAGACTTATGTCCCATCTCGCCACACTTGTAGCACTTTACGAAACCAGAACTTCCTCCTCCAGATCTCTTCTCAAAGTTTCCCTTATGCTTGCCCTTATCAACAGGTGTCATATAAGGTCCACTCCTAACTTGTTGCTTTCCTTTCCTCTCATTCAAACTCTTATAGTGTGTAGAACGAACCTTACTATCTTCTTCGAATATTCTACAACATTCCGTCAAATCCGTAAACCTCCTTATTCTTTGATACCCCATAGCTTGCTTAATCTCAGGACACAAACCACTTTCATACTTAATACACTTAGAGAACTCAGCATCAAATGCAGAATAATGAGTACGAAATTGAACAAATTCCACAAACTTAGCAGTATACTCAACCACAAACATATTACCTTGTTTCAACTCAAGAAATTCCATCTCTTTCTTCCCTTTCACACTTTTAGGGTAATAATTTCTCAAGAACTCAGTACGAAACAAATCCCAAGTGATTGTTTCCTCATTCACCTCAAGAATTTGACGCATACCGACCCACCAATTATCGGCCTCTTCTTTCAGCATGTGAGATCCAAGCCTCACCTTATTACCTTCCGCACAATCCATGACTCTAAAGATTCTTTCAACTTCTTTCAACCAAAGCTGAGCACCATCAGGATCAAACCTTCCTTTGAAGACCGGTGTGTTGCACCCTAATTTTTGACCTTAAGATCCCACCTCCTTGCTGTTAAAATCACTATAGTTCAAGTAATACCCCAAATTTTACCTTTATATTTAGTCGATTCATATCGCATAGCATCTCATTTTTTGTATTAATGGGCTACGTAGTTTGTTTGTTTTGCATGAATAGCATCAAGAGTACTTTAACGGTAAAAAAAGGCAAAATGGTAATTAACGCGTTGTTTACCGACAAATCTTTATTTTGGGGATAAGCAGAAATTCACGGTAAATGTTGGCATCGATACGGTAATTTATTCGGGAGCCGAGATTTGATTGTCAGTGGTTTTCAGGGGCCGTTGCTAAAATCCTATGAGGCTGATCAAGTTAAGATATTAATTTGAGAGGTTTCGACTTATATCTGATCGGGATTTATGAGCTGAGCTGGTTTAGAGGTTGGTATTTCATCAGAAGAACAAGGCATAGTTTCATCTGGGAACGTTGAATCGAAATGTCTTAAGTAAAGTGATACGGTTGAAAGGATGAAGCTTAACTCGTTTGACCTTTGATATTGAGCTTACGTGGTGGAAATCAATTCCATTTGTTTAAGTAAATTGTCTAAAGTCTAAACGGTTAAACTTATTCAAGTTTGTTTGTCGGATTTCTTTGGCAATTAATCAAGTTGGATTTAATTAAGAGTTTCATGGTTTATTAGATTATAACAAATTCAAAATGCAAAGAAAGGGTTAGAGAGTAATTTGGATGAAAAAAGAAGTACATTGAATTCATTTCATAATATTTTGGTTACAAATTACAAAAAGGATTTAAATACACATTTTTATCCTAAAAGTCCTAAAAATCTAGAGGTTATCATGCCCATTTCTCGATCAAGTCCTTCGCGTTCTTTACCCGAGTTGTCCAAATACCTGCACAAGCAAAGCAAACAAACAAAATAGAGAAAATGTGTTAGGAATATTTTGACACCCTCAGAACAGTGTCATCATTGGGTGTCGGGAGGGCACGACTAATGCCGAAACCTACCCCCATTTCATATTCTCGATCCCGGCTACTAATCGGTAGCATCCGTTCTTATTTGCGGGACAACCGAGAAAGAGAGAGATAAAAGAAGTTTTGGGCCGAAATGATTTGCCGAAAGGTGATTCTATGCTGAAAAATGATTATCAAGCCAAACAGATTTTGTTCTGAATCCAACTCATCAAATAAATATTGCGGGGCACTATCAAGTAAATTCAAGCCAAGACATGAGTTCAGATGCTGCCAACAAAATTGAATTGAAAAGGCTTGTCTGCATAAACCCATCACAGCCTGCATAAATCCATAACGGAATAGCTAGAACTGGATCACCAAACCTGAACTATATCAGAATCAAAGCTAAACTGCATAGGAAAAAACCAGTTCATCAGTGGTGGAATACGCATCAGCACCATG
This sequence comes from Lathyrus sativus, assembly GCA_963859935.3. Lineage (NCBI taxonomy): Eukaryota > Viridiplantae > Streptophyta > Magnoliopsida > Fabales > Fabaceae > Lathyrus > Lathyrus sativus. The sequence goes on along the minus strand of OZ012741.1, from coordinate 631,030,167 downwards.
ACAGAAGCAGGCCCCAATTGTGGTTTTGAAACGAATCCGAGTGAATACCAAGATAGGATTGGCTTTAACATCTGCAAAAATACCAGAAGACACCAGAAAGCATCAGACAATGCAGTCCATAATTAAAAACCATAACAGGCCCAACAGTCAGTTCTGAACTAAGCAAATAGATTCTAACAGAAAAATTAGAAGTGAGTCAAACAAGAAAGAATTAAGAACAACAAAAGATTAGGTTCAATTCACCAAACCATATCAGTCACAGTAATCCAAGGTCACATCGGAAAATCGGAGCGCAAGGCATAGGCTCAGTTATGAACATCACAGCCTTAACAATATGTATACTCAGTTAAATGCTCAATGGAAAGGCCGAGAGTAATTCAAAGGACAAAATTCAGCCCATACCATGTTTTAAATCATATGGCAACAGCAGCAAAGAAAAAGGCGTAAATCTCACAATCGAAGAATAGTTCAGAAAAGCGTCACATATAATCAATACAGCCCTCAGGTTGTTCATCATCGGGCGTAACATTCGAGCGGCTGGAAGGGTAACGGCCAAAGCCTGTCACCAACTCCCTACCGAACGTCGAATTACGCAGCATACGGCATTTGTCGCTCAGACCCGAAGGTCATCATCACTGAGATCGAAGGCAACATAATTAAAGGCCAGGGACAGTAGTATCTCTCTCAAAGGTTCAGACAAAGCGTCATCATCACCGTATGACCTTTCTCGGTGGCATTGATCCGGCGGTATCCAAGCTATCAGTTCCCTCTGAAAGAAGAAGAAGAAAAGTTAAGGCATGTTCGAAACAGAAAGCCAGATATCAAAACAGCTGTACCAGATAAACCGAAAAAACCAAGTCATCAGAATCCGAATGGAGTGAAAATCCATGACAGGGTCGGTTTGCATCAAATTTGGATAACCGAATCCAAAATGGACGAAGATCCATATCTGAAAAAGAGGTCAAACAAAATCCAAACAAATCCAGTTATCCAATTGAAATCAAAGCAAATCCAGATAAAATCAAAGCGAATCCAACCAGGCAAATCCGAAAAAGGAAAACTTTGATCAAATCAGAAAGGTATAATTGTTGAAAATCAATATTCAAAAACGCCCTCAATCAAATAATTTCGGGGCAAATCAGAGATTTCATGGAATAGTAACGAAGATCCAAAGTTACAAAGCCTAAGAGGAATCAAGAGAAAGTATAAAAAGGATTGAAATCACCTGATTAAAACCCTAGCGACCGCGTATGAAAGAGGAGAGAAACGCTAGCAAGAACGGCCGCGAACTCAGACGAAAGGCTAATCGTCATCATCGTTCACCCAACATAAACTGTGTATCATCCACCATCGATCACGAAGAACAACCCACCAAACGGAGCGACCATCGGCGCCGTCGACAAGGAACGGCGGACAACCACCCTCCGACCTCAGTTCATGCATCACTGACCCAAGCAAAACAAACACAATAACAATCATCGGCCGTTATCACAACGAATCGAGGCAAACCGCTCCAAACCCTAACAAAAGGGTGAGCAATTTGTGAAAAATTTCATGATTTTTTTTCTTTTGTCGTTTTTTTCAGGAACTTCAGGATGAGGGAGAAGACGACATCGCGGTAAATCACGAAGGTGAATTCATGGCGTACGAAGGAGAAAAGAGTGCGGGGAGAAAATGCCGAAACGGCGCCGCGAGTGCGATAACAGGGTTTCAAACCCTAAAGAATCCAATTGCCCCCTTTTTCTTTGGCCATCTGCTTGATGAGCCGGGTTGGGTCCGGAAGTGATGACTGGCCCAACCCACTTTTTTAAGTTGTTTTTATTTTCTAAATAATAAACTTTTTTTTAAATTTACACTAAAATCTTTTTTTAAAATTAATTAAATTAAATTTCTCTTTTCGCATTTTCTCCTCCTCTCAATATTAACTGCTTTTATCATTGGTCATATTCCTGTTTAACTATCACTAACGTTTTTTTAGTTTTTCTCTACAGGTTGCATTTAAATTTCCTATTCATTATTATATTTGTATCTGCTTCTCAATTGTAACCTCGCGAACCAATAATCGCGTTTACTTTTCCGCATTTAAATTTCTGCTGATGTATGGTTTAAATTCTCGCATCTCTTACCATTAACTTGCCGCATTGCTTTCCTCCGAAGGATTAGGTCTAGCAGTTTGGCCGTCGCGCCAATAGTCCTCACACTTCGAACCCTTACAAACCCTGATCTTCACCAATGTCAAAATTACAAAATTACCCCCTTAGCATTAGGTCAAAGAGTCGCCGCACTCCATTTTAGGGTTTCCCGTTGTGGAATCCCTAATTTAACCCCATTTCAACTTAACAATTCTCAACGTAGAAATTGGAGTTCCTGCACTCCGCATAAGCGTGTCCTTAAGGTGCGTTTATTCCCCTTGAAACCTTGACCACAGTCAAGATGTTTCTAACCTCCCATGTGAGGGGAACTACAGATACTCTGATTCCATTCCCATCAGGATATGTAGGCACAAGATGCGACGTCTTGGCGAGTATACTTAGGACTAACCCCCTTAGGTCTTTCTCTTTACCTCTAACCCTTAGCATTACTCTTAAGAAGATAACTTTAGCAATAAGCAAATTAAAACAAGAGGTTCCTGTAGAGTACTACAGAAACTTAGGATGCTAATACCTTCCCTAAGTTTAACCAACCCCCGAACCTTAGATCTTTCCCCGCGTTGTGTTTACAATGCAAAATAGGTTTTCCTTCCTTTAACTTTTCCTTCGGATAAATCAAAGACGGTCGCAAATGAATTAAAGATTCAAACTAATTAATAGTTTGGTATCCAGATTTCACCGCGACACGGTGGTTGATTCTTCCTGAACTCATCATTTGCATTCACATTCGGCGCACCCTGTACTGCCCTAGCCATTGCTTCCATGGCAGCAGCCATCGCAACATCATTTCAACCAGCCATATTCTGATCAACCCAGAAACAACAACAAGGTTAAACCACAGCTTAACCGTTAACAACAATAAGACAGACACAACTGACTCAACACTGCCTCTGATACCACTTAATGTAACACCCCCTTTCTATACCCCCAAATAATCAAATAAATCATTTAGGCACATATAAAAATTAATTTATCAGAGTATATTTAAAACATGGTACAAAAGAGGTATGTCACATTATCCATGAAATTAAACATCCAACACCTGCTCAACAATTGATATGCAACAATGGGGTAACTTGCAACATAGGAACTTATTCCTTACACCCAAATCTCAAATATTTAGAATAAAAGCGAAAAAAATCTAAACATTGAATCACAACCAGCATGTATATACATATATACATATTCACATCGTCCAATATAAGTCATCAACATCATTCATGTTTACATAAACATGCATCACCAAAAATACATATACAAATGTATCACCAAAAAGAGTCAAAGGCTTCTAGCTACCCGGTGTTACATATCAGAGCCATCTGACCAAAACAATGAAGACACGCTTCACAAAAAGGGATCACCAGCATACCTAATCTGCAATGCCTCAAGGGCACCATAAAACAGCAGAAGGGTGAGAAATATTATCATAATAACATTGCATATAATTATGTAACTCAATAAAACATATACACATATCCCATTCTCACCACAACTCTTCATCACACCTCTCATATACATCGCAACGTATATATATATATATATATATATATATATATATATATATATATATATATATATATATATATATATATATATATATATATATATATATATATATATATATATATATATATATATATATATATATATATATATATATATATATATATATATATATATATATATATATATATATATATATATATATATATATATATATATATATATATATATATAAAATCCAGGCATATTAATCCTGCACACTCCACAACTATCATCATTCATATAAACACACAGTTTATGTTCATTCCAATGTATATATATATATATTCATGTTTTTACACTTATTCATCAATACAATGATGTTATTCTCATCATTCCACATCAACATATATACATATAAATGTTGATACAATCATCAATGCACACATACAAAGATGACAAATGCAAATCATAGAGACCGACTCACGACTCTATGCAGATGCAATGCGGTACCGACTCATTCAGCAGGTTCAATTGAAGAACCAAATGGAACCATCGGTCGTTACCGAAGTAACTCCCCGTCGGGCCTACGATGTTCACCCATCGCTCACACCCCACATGGGCACACGATGTTTCAAGATTGCTCACACCCCACAGGGGCACACAGTCTGATCACTCACAACCCACATGGGCATATGATCTGATCGCTCACACCCCACATGGGCACACGATCTGATTGCTCACACCCCATACGGGCACACAATCCGATCAACAAATTCTCACGGAATCAATTCAGCACAAGAATGCATGTCATGATGCATCACATACAAAATGACCACTACACTCTTGAAATGCATGCACATTCATAATATTTTCATGCATTCATCTCATATTATCACATACAATCCATATACATTCACAGCAATTATGCCAAACGGCAATCGAACGCTCTAATTATTTAAGCGTCACTTACTTAAAATAATTAATCTCGGCTAATCGGTAAAATTGGCTAAAAGTTGACTAAAAATAATATTTATTTTCACCAAGTTATAGAACATATTATTAGCTTCAGTTTCATATAAAGAACGACAAAATCCGATAAACGGTGAAGAAATTATGAATTTTCAAAGTTTTGAAAAATAATATTTTTCTCACACTTACAGTGTTAACCGGTTAACACACCCAGATTTTCAAAATCCTGGCCCATTAACACTCCGTTAATCGGTTAACAGATATGGTTAACCGGTTAATGAATCCAAAAACTCAGTTTTTAGGCCATTTTTATACCGTTAATCGGTTAACCTAAAGCGTTAACCGGTTAACACCTGAAAGTTTTGGAAAACAAAGTTACGGGTTTGTGCCAACCCCCCCCCCCAAAACCCGACCGATTTAATCATTTTCTCCCGATTAAATACCTACTCATCATTACCAATTATATAGTAAGAATTTAGGATCATAAAGCGCAAATTCAACGACTTCCGATTTTCATCCAAAATCTTAACCTCCAATTATCCAAAAATGTCAAAACTCACAAATTCAACCAAATTCAATCAAACAAAATTCAATAATCACGGATAAACATTACCCGACTAAACTATGCAATTTATTTCGAGTTTCATCCGCGAAAACATCGATTTCTATCGATTTTTCCTAATTCGACCTAAACGGAAATATATCGAAAATAACCAAACAATTCCAACCAAAACATACATAATCATACACAATGATAAGAGAATAAGATTTCACACCCTTACCCGATTAAATCGAAGCCTAGATGTTGTTCTTGATGATTCTCCAAGTTTTTCCTTTTTTCTCCTCTTCTCTCTTTCTTTCTCTTCCTGTTCTTGATGATTCTCCAAGTTTTTCCTTTTTTCTCCTCTTCTCTCTTTCTTTCTCTTCCTTTTCTCTTCTTTCTTTCACTTATGTTTCTATTCTTTCTCTTTTTTCTCTCTTATCTCATTCTATTTTCTTTCCTCTTTCCACTTATATTTCTCTCTATTCTATTTCTCTCAAAATATCTATTAAATCCATTTTCTCACAAAATATCCAACTTAACATTAAATACTAAATGTCTAAAATACCCTCCAATCTATTTTCCCCCGAAAACTCTCCAAATCGGTAAGATAGCATAACATACCATATTAACACATCAAATTCACAATTAATACAATTATTACTCAAATTAAACAAGATACTCAATAAAATGTAATAATCGAAATCGAGGCGTTACGACCAACACTTGAGGGGCTACTGTTCCGAACTGGCACAATAGCTAGGCATGACCCAATCCACTTCTGCTCCCAGAACGGTCCAATTGCCTAAGTCCAACCTCTTTGTGGAAAGTTTACTTCTGCCCCTCCAAAAGGGGAGGCTGACCTATTTACCCTTGGTCACAAACACTCCTCCCTATCAGTTTCTGCCCGTCACGCACAGTTTCACTACCCAGAAAACAACCAAGACGTTTGTGCCCATAACTACGCCTCTGCTCGCGCCAACGGCTAGTTATGGGCACGTCTGCCCGTCCCAACGGCTAGTTTTAGTAGTTACCTATTCTTTAAGAAACGATCATCTCGCCCCGAAAATAGGGGACCAATGGCCAAGCGCTGAGGGCATTATAAAAAACCCTCTCATTTAAGAGGGTCAGGTATTCAATATTCACTCTGAAACACACATATTATGTATTTGCTCTCTCTCTTGCTCGTTTTCTTAGTTTAGCATCGGAGTGCCTTGCAGATACACCCCCTATTCCTCTTTCACACCC